>PVJX010012384.1:0-50628 GCA_004027295.1 Dolichotis patagonum
GGCTGCTTGGTCTGAGTTCATATTCTTGCTCCAGTTGTGCTATGTTTATTAACTTAAGCTCTTGAATTTTTGTGTCTTTGGTTTCTATGTTGTGTATAAAGTAGCAATATTAATGGATATTTCAGGAAGTAGCTGTTAAACTGGATGGAAATAACATATGCAAATAGATAGGTAAGTAGCAAGATTGCTGAACTTCCTTCTGTAATGTGATATTGAAAAAGTTGAGTGAACATCCCATGTATGTCACTGAATATTGATGCCATACCAAACAGGGGGACTTCTAGCTCCTCATATTCCTTTTTGTCTTAGAGAACTAAGGGATAATTTAATTTCAATGTGTGAGTGTGTTAGGCAGCTTTCTATTACTGTAACAAATACCTAGGATAGTCCATTTACAAATAGCTTTATTTTGGCTCACAGTTTTAGCATTTTCAGTTTATGACAAGTTGGCCCCATTGCTTTTCAGTCTAGGGTGAGGCAGTGCATTTTAGCTGAGTAAAGTTGATAATCATGGTGCTCAAAAGTCTTTCCCTGGCAAGAACTATTCTCTATTCTATTTTCTTGTTGAAGATATTCTCTCTGTTTCTCCATCTCTCCTCTGTCTGTATATTCTCTTCTCCCTGATGGCCTGAATCTTATTTAGTTTTATTTTTTGAGTCTAGCAATAATGCTTAATTTAGGGAGAAATAAAATAGTTTTAATTTTCAAAGTGAAAGTTTCAATGGCAATGTCAGGTAATTTTTCACTGTGAATTTCCTACCAGGAAACCTTCTGTCTCACCCCCTGGCTGCTGCAGCTTCTGTCTGGTGGAGGGCAGAGTGAATACTTGTTCTTTTTTAGCAGACAGTGAGTCTGACATAATGGAAGACCTCTGTGGACATTTCTAAGAATCTTAACTTTGTGCCTCTTCCAGACTCTTCCCTTGCTCCTATTCTTTTTGTATTAGCATCTTTTAAACTGGAGAATCTGACTTTTCAGCCGTCTCTGGCATGGCTGACTCCTGTGCTCCCCTGCTCCTGTGCCTGATTTACCTTTAGCCTTGATGTCCTTTGCACATAGCTCTGAAATGCATCTTTGTAGCTGTCCCTGCGGCACAGCACTGTTCCTCCATGGCCACTGATCAAGAGTGAAGGAGACTTCTGTGCCCAGTGTCAAAGGATGACATTTTCACAGCGCTGATTCCTGGAGCACTGTGGAAGCCATTACTCTGGAAGAGTTACAAGTTGGGTTACCTCTCTTGTTTTATGGAAGAACATGGACCTGTAGAGACAAGACATACCATAAAGCATCCCTTGGACCAGCTTACAACCCTTCTTTGTCTTACTTAGGTTTGTCATACTCAGTCTGGCCTGTGAAGAGGAAGGAGGCAGGCTTTACTTAGGACTCATTGAGCGGTGCAAAAAATATAAGAGAGGATTGGAGATGAGCTGTTCTCTGCCTCTGGAACCAAGCATATTTCCTATGTGTGTGTCCCTGGGGAGTCTGCAAGCTCTATGCGTATTTCTCAGGCACCTGTTTATGTTTTGAATATTGCTTCAGTTTGTGCAGTACATGTTTGGTTTAGTCTCTTGGAGGGATTTCAAGCTTACTGTGAAAAGACTGCTGGAAAGTGGAATGATGTAAGTTATGTGCAATTGTTCTGAGTTGTATTTAAAAGAAGGAAGGATGAGGTTCTAGAAACACAAAGTAAGATCTGGGAGTTAATGTTCTTGACTAAGGAATAGAGTGGATGGAGGAAACTTATGAACTGTCTACTGCCTTTTGTTTTCATTCATTTTTTGAAAAGCATGGAAGCTTGTCAGTGGTACCAAATCTTGGATGTCATATCAAGTTGAGTTAAGAGGAAATTCAAATGGCAAATGCTGGGTCTTGCTTTCAATAAAGTTCTTTTAGAAAGATTCATATTTGTAAAGTACATTATGTTTTGAAAAATTAACTGCTTTTTTTTTGCAATCCCACAATTTATAACTAAAGGGACTCTTTTGAGTTTTAAAAAGTTGTCCTCTTTTACAAGCGTGAACCTGCTGGTGTTAATTTCTCACTGTTTTGTTAGAGCCAGAAAAATAACATGTGGTGTTCTAGGTGAATCACTGGGTTGTATGAAGTTGTACTTGTTTGTTTTTTAGATAGTTATCAAGAAATTTGAAGAGCCAAGGTAAATGCACCCAACTCTATAAAGAAAGCTAATCAATCTCAGAATCCTATCATGAATCAGTTTTATGTCTTCCATGTGAAAGTTTTAAAATTTTAGAATATAATGATAAAAACAATACTAAAGGCCACATGCTGACTGACTTTTTTTTGCATAAGATGAACAATAACAACAACAACAACAACTAAGAGACAAAACCCAACAAGGACAGCAGCAACTAAGAAACAAAACCCAAACCCAGTAACAACAACAACTAAGAAAGTAAACCAAACCCAATAATAACAACAAGAACAACTAAGAAACAAAACCAAACAACAACAACTAAGAAACCAAACTCAAACCCAAACCCAAGAATCTAACAATTTCTTATCTCAGAAAAACTCAGGTAGCTATCAGGAAATCTCATCAGCAGAGAGTCCTGTTGATTTTTGTCCTCTTTCCACTAGTTGTTATCTATAAATTTTTTCTCGAGTGGGAAATAGGTAAGTTCCTTTTTCTCACATTTGTGTCTACTCTAGGAATTGAGGAAAATGCTATTGTTTTTCTATTGATGTTATGTAGTGTGATTGTTAGTGAAAAGAACTCAAGTGGAGAGCATGAGATTCTACTACACACGAGCAACAGAAATTTTTGGGTCTCTGAGACATTTTTGAGGGAAAAGAGCTGAGAATGTACTTTACTAAGAAGATCCGGGGACTGGCACGGGGAGTCAGCATTCTGGTGCATAAAGTATAACTATCTGTGCAACTAACACTTCAGTTATTGCTGTGTGTATTCACAGTACCTAAGATGCAATTGACCTAAGTGTCCATGAGTGGATGAATGGATAAAGAAGATGTACCTACAAAGACATACTGTTCAGCCTTAAAAAACATTGAAGTCCTGTCATTTGTGGAGAACATTATGTTAAGTGAAATAAGCCAGAAACAGAAAATCAAATACTGTATGATTTTGCTCAGATAGAATCTAAACAAATCAGTGTTATAAAAGTTGAGAATGATAGCATTGTGAGGAAGAGAAGTCCCCTCACCCAAGTGGGTCCCCTCGACCCAAGAAGGATCTGAAGTAAGAACTGAATCCCATGGAGAATGAGAGAGAATTTCAAGAAAGAAGAAAGAGATAAAGGGCAGCGCCTTCTCCCTGAGTCGGTACTTGCTGTGTGGGAGGACTGGTTCAAACCTGTGGATGCAGAGTGACTTCTGATGACCCCAAGGGCCTCTGCTGAGACACAGCAATGCAACAGAGCAGTGGGCACTGTGGACTGCACTGGCTGGTGAGTCGCACAGATTAGGCCATTTGGCAGGAGAGGATAATTGGCCAGGAGCCATCTTGGAGCGGGGCTAACCTCAGAGCTCAGTCACTTCTGGTCCATCCAGTGGCTCCCAGCTGAGTTCAGACCCACAGTAGATTGGCTGACTGCTTCAGGCTGAAGGAGCCTGGTTCCAACAGCTTAGCTAGAAATCAGTCTGAACTACAGGGGAAATAAATGTGCAGCCTCACTGAGATTATCCACTACTCTGCTGTTAAGCTACTGCTGGCTTGTTGGGATAAAAGTAAAGTGTACAACAGTGGTTACCAGAGGCTGGAGAATCTAAAGGGGAGGAGTAGAAGGAAAGATTTGTCTTTGGTACAAAGTTAGTCTATGTAGAGTAAATTCTGATGTTCTCTTACACAGTAGGGTGACTATGGATAACAATATTGTATTTGATTATTATATAATGTGTGCCTGTATCAAAGAATCATATTTCAACTAATATATACATGCAGTGATTATATGTCAGGTAGGAACAAAAGAAATAAAGTTGCTACTTCTTTTTTCCTAGTTCAGATGAGAAACCTTCTAACATAGAACATATTTGCTATTGGGAAAGGCAACCCTGAGATGGCAACAAGGCAGAATTCTACCTAATTCTAGGTGCTTCTGACAGTTCAGCTCTGTGGATTTGGCCACTAGATTTCCATCTCATAACCTTTGAATTAGTTGATGTCTTTGCCTGGTACAATCTGCAGTGCTCTTTCCTCTGCTTCATATAACTGATGCCACCCATCAGCTTGGTTCAGGCACAATATCACCTTCTAAATGAGACTCACAGGACAAGTTCTCCATCACTGCAACCATTGCATTTACTACTATCTGATAGTCTTCTTTATTTATTATCTTACTTATTTCCTAACCCATAAGAATACACATTGCTAAAGACCTGTGTGACCTTTTGGTGCTGCTTTCTGTTCTATCCTGAGCATACAGAGCAATTGGCATCCAATAGTCACTCTGCTTGAATAAATCTATGAATGGTCTCATCCAATATTCACAAAAATATATGCGATATTACCTTTGTCACTTAAGAAATACGGAAACAGAGATGATGTTAAGTAACTTCCTTGGTATTGCAGAGCTAGCAAACAGGAATTGTGTTGGTCACTGATTTGTCAGAGCTTCAGGACCCTCAAACTCTGAATCCGCATTCTCTGCTTCATCCTGGTTCCATCAACGTGGAGTGTGAAGCATGCGTGAATCTAACCCTAAGGCAGTTAGTCATTGAGTTATTTACTTCCTGCTGTGCTCTAGAGAAATTTCACACGGCTCAGAAAAGCATACCCTGTAGCTAAATCCTATTCCTGGCCAAACAAGTGGCAGAGAAAAAGCATCCCAAGGGTAGATGAGACAAAAAATGTAAGATGAAGCCAGAAGTGGGATTAGTACATAAATTCCAAGAAACTCTTGCACTTTCCAGTGGTGAGCCACAAATGTGACTCTATGTTGATCAACAGCATTCTTCAGTATTCACAAAACCAAAAAATATGTGTCAATGATTTACAAGTGGAATAATTTTGAAATCCGAAAGAAACATCCTTGGTTTTTCTCACACAGAAGACACTGCGATTTGCAAAACAATATTGTCTGAAACATCTTTGTGGTAAATACAATCAACATTTTTCTTTTAATATGATATCACTCCAAAGCCCAATAAATAGGAACAATGGAGACTCGGAACATAACTCTATGAGAAACCCCCAAAATAACTTTATGGGAACCCATAAATGCTGCTTGGTTTTCCATCTTGGTTCTAAGATAGCTCATCCCAAAGGATACATTTAAAATCATTTTGGAGAGAGCGCATTTGTATCAGATCATAAACATTATTTTCTTTAAACAGGGTGGACTTGGATGTAGACCGCTTGCAATTACATGGAGTGCTGAGAGCCTGACATTGATTAAATATATAACCTTAAGTTTTGAAGTCCACAAAGTTCAGGATAAGCTGGGACACCTGGCATAAATTTTTGGATCTTGAGTAGGAAATATTAGGGATTGTACTAGGATTTAAGAGTTATTCACCTTACTATATTATTAGTTTGTACAATAGGGAGTGTTTTAGATAGTACAATTATTTTTATCATACCCTTTTCTACACTTCATGGCACGAGGCACCAGACAAGCCGCTTGGCAGTTCATCTATGAATGGTCCCTTATTCCTGCTATAGTTTACAGAAAGTGGGACATTTAATTGTGAGCTTAAATGACACTTCATCCAATATTATGTGAGTAATGATTTAATTTTGTCTAAATTTATTGAATCACCTGGATGGCTCCAAGTACTAAATAGCTCTAATAATATTTCCATACGCGAGCAAGCCGTTTTCAACAGCAGATTGATTATACAAGATGGAAAACCTTTGACATGTCAAGCATAAGTACAGTTGCTGGGAAATAAGTCAACGAAACACTAATCAGTTCATTTAAGAGCTAATAACATCAGCCCCAAGGCTACAAGAGCCATTCAGACAAGGTTTCCTCCATGAGGGGCACACGTTCTCTCTGAACTGGTAGTAGAGTGGATTTCATCAGATAAGCTGTCAAATGCTTCATAGAACATGCCTCAGAGAATTAAGCTTCCACTGTTCATACAATTTTATCAGACACTAGCAAAGTAGATTTTCCAGTAAAACAGGAAGTTGCCCTAAGGCCATGCTTTTGAACATTTATTCAAGATGTACTTTAAATGCTGTTTCAGCTGTCACTTTTTGCTATCGGCAGAAATGTTTTGCTTTTGCTGCAGATGAACAGTTCTCTTTAATCACCAAAATCAACTAAAGTGCAGGGAAAATAAGGGCTATAAAATCAGAGCATTTGCAAGAAGGGGTGAGGATAGGTAGATTTTGAAGCAGAAGCAATTTGTTCTGATTTAGAACTACAATTGAAAACCTGAATTATTAACAAAAAGACATACATATCTTTTAACAAGGTTAATAAGGTGTTCTAACTATAATACATAAGGGAGGAGTAACAACAGATGGACTCTGGAATCAGAATGCCTACTTTCAAATGCCGGGCCCAATAATTTCACATTTGTGTCTTTGGACAAATTACTTAACTACTTTGCTTCTCAGTCTCCACAGTATGTCACATAACATCCAGGAAGAGAAGAATTTTGAAAAGAATAGTTATAACAAACACCTGAAAGCATTATATAATTATTTTATCATTATTATAGACAATAATTACTATAGTATATCATTACTATATATTTAAATTGTTTATAGAGGCTGTCACTGCTATAGGTTATACCTTTGGAAAGGTATAAGATTTTAGGAACTAATATAGAACTTCTAACTTTGTTTAGGAAACACAATGTCCATGTATCTCAGACAGACGGAGTGGAAGACAGTACAGCTAATGAGCTTCTGTAAGTGGAATGCAGGACTTCATGCTTTTCAGGTAGGAAGTGACCCTCTTGTAGATGATAGACAGAACCAAAATATTTTACTAGACAAACATTCTTATCATACTCAATACATTAAAAAATACAGTTATTTCCCTTTTTATTACTTGTGAATCCAAACTGGAGTCTCAGGAAATGACTGGCTAGTCTCATGTGGTATTCATGTGGCTCTCTGCTTTTTTCTGAGAATAGAAGAGCCATTAATGTCTTTTGCCTCAAGTCATTTTGGAGGAGCATCAGTTCCTTCTCACAGTATAGTAAGAGAAAATGAAGTTGCCTCCTTGACACTTGTCTTGAAAGACAAACTTAATATTAAATTACCATCTAAATCTGTAATTTTCTTATTACCCAGGAAGCAAGCTGCTTCAGGACACTTCACTGACAAATATGCATAGGATAAGCAGTAATGATCACTAAATGACCAGCTACTGGCATGAAATAGTTGGCATTATAAACCTTCATTAGGAAGAAATTTATAACAGAGACTTTAAAGATGTGCATTGTCTGAAGTGCTAGTAGCTCAGAAAACATTTTCTGTTCTGTTATTGATACATAGTTCAAAGGTAGCCATTAATGCATTCAATTGAAAGTAACTGTTAGAGAAGCACAGTTAAAATTTTAAAAATTTTAAACACTTCCGTATTTTACTGAAGTATGTAGTGATTTTAGTACTTATTGCCAGTTGTCATGAGATTACATCAGGAAAAAGGAGAGAATTAGTGAATAAGTTCTATTACATTTGAGTTTCTGGTTACTTTATTCTTAGAACCTCCTTGCTTAACATGCTTCTTATAAAATGAGAAATCAGTAACTGATTATGTTAATTGTACCATATATGAGGACTATTAAACTGACTGAAAATACTACAATATACAGTTGTTTTTCAATCTTTTTCATTGCTTTTTCCTAGGCTCTCAGGAAGACTATGTTTCCTAGCATCTGTTGTAGTTAGGCTGGACCATGTGTCTATGTTCTGATCACAGGGTGACTCCATGTAACATCTGTTTTCTCTTGGTCTTTTTATAATTTTCCTGCACAGCCCTGCATATTCTCATTTCCTTTCCCTGTTGTGAATGTGGAGATAATGTGCTGAAAATGTGAGTATCCTTAAATTATAGCCTTACTTGCCTTGCGTTAAGTAGTAACTCATGAATAGTTCAAGGTTTCTTCATTTCTTCAGCATATCTTGGGTTATCCATAACTTCATAGATTTTCACAGCAAATATGCTCATACATATATACAGCCTACAGTACAAAATCTTTCTGTGTGCTGTGAGAAAATTTCAAAGGGAGATGAAATAATGATTCTGGTGACTTTCATTTTTAAGAATATATTTTATAAAGCTCTAGATTGTAACTCATCAAATAGGTTACATATGATATTTATTTTAGGATAATATAATATTTTATCAGTATGACCCCAGGCATTGTCTAGTCAGTGCAAATGTCAGCCCAGTACATGATTCTTACCCATATACATCTCACAGGGACTGCTTCTATAATGTAGAATAGTATGGTTATCTATATGTAGAGAAATTTGGGTGAAAATATAATGTCTCCTTTTTTCTTTCTATTGCTTGATTAGAAACATGCATACTATTTTTTAAAGTTTTTTTTAAAGTGGTAAAAGCCAAGATAAACATATATGTACACTGTGTGGTTCTGTCTAGGTTGACGGGTGAGAAAAGAAGATAGCCTGACAAAGGATCCAGAGAATATTCCAGACTACATGATCAGCACTGGGTAAAGGAATCAAGGCCTGAAAATATGCCTCATATTAGGGATAATTAAGAAAGACTCAAAAAAGAAAATGATGGAAAGTGAGAAAACAAGGGTGTTAATGAAAGTGTGCAAGAAAGCTTAAGGCCAGAAACGAGGACATGGTGGGCCCGTGGTAATGTAAAAAGTGATCCCTGAGAACTTCCCACATCGTAATTCCCACTTCTTGCAAATGCTACCTTATGTGGAAGCTGGGTCTTTGAAGATGGGATTAAATTCAAAATCTTGAAATGGAGAGATTATCCTGGATTATCTAGGTGGTCCTAAATATAAATCACAAGTGTTTTTATAAGAAGGAAGCAGAGGAAAACTTGACAGATGAAGAGAGAAGGTGATATAAATACTTCAGGAGAAAGAGAATATTTTATATCTGTCATCTATCTCTCATCATCATCTTCATCATCTTCATCATCTATTTATCTATCTATTGGTTTGCATAGGCCACAAAATGCAAAAAAGCAAGTGAAACTGATTTGGGAAACTATGTGAAAAAAGCTTTTAGTTTGTAGTTATTTGCAACAGTGGCCATAGAAAACTAAGAAAGAGTTTAATCTTACAGAAGATTTGGGGTTTAAGGGTGTGAATTGAATTGAGTTTCTTTGAAATCAAGAGGACTGAGACTCTGAGCAATAGTGTAAATGGATTGTCCACCTGCATGTTCAAATTCCTTTGGAAAGTGGAAAAGCAGAAAATCAAGAGACTATTTTGGGGTCCAAAGTCTTGAATTTAATATGGTATTAGTGTCAGTAGGGTCAGTGGAAGACAGGGATGAGGAAGGAAATAGACTATTATCCTTCCTCCCCTCAGTTTCATTTATCTCAAAGGATCAGGATGACTAACATGAGCAGACGAAATGCCACTTCATTGGAGAGTGGTGTTGCCTCTTTGACATCTTGCAGTAGGAAACACTGGAAGAGAAATTAGTGTCATGGTTAGGGACTGAAAGGAGAAGGGAAGTTATAGGAGTGAGCCAGGATTTAGTTCAGAGATACAAGTGGTGTGTGGATGTCTTACCTGATATATATTTCAGACCCTTTGCTTATTAGCTTTCCCAGATATGGATGTTTTTAGAATTACATTTTGTATCCCTCCTTAAATCACCTTTTAACTAGATTTATCATTTAATTATTTTTTTTCTGTCAACCACATTAATTTTCAATATACTCTTAAAAAAACTGAGTTGGAAGCGTTGGAAACTCAAGATGGGAGCAAGTGTTAAATAAACATATTGCCAGCCACATGCAGTGCCACTTTCATTCCTGTTTGTTTTATTGTGGCCATAGGAACAAGTTGGGGATTACATTGAATAAACAGCTGGCCATTCCTGGACATGAACAAATTAACTAGAAGTGATTTGTCTTTGAATAATGCACCATCGGACTTGAGTACTTTATATAGAAATGTTGACTTTCACTGAACTATTAAGCTTTTTATAGACATTACAAACAGATATGTTGACATAGTGCAGCTTTGATATGCGAAGAATAGAACTCTGTTATGAAGTTTATAAAAGCTCATTTCTCAGAGCTTATCAGAATGACTTTCATCTTCAGTGGTCTATGGAAGATTATCAGGTCTTCACATTGTACCTGTTTGGTAAAGACACAATTTGTTGTCCCTCTTTTAGAAAATGTAAAAGAAGAATGGAGCAAGCCTTAGTGATTTGCCAACACTAATTATGTCCTAAAAAGAAATCATAGACTTTAGTTTTGGCTTGAAATCTCATGCTATCATTTTATTTTAGCTTTCTTTGGAAGCACTAAAGAATGTGTTTTGATGTAAAGTTTGCTGCTTATTTTTGAATCCTAACCCAGACTATTTCACACTGTTTATATAGTAGAGCAAGTCCATTCTGCTTTAACACTTAACTTTGAAAATATAAATTTGATCCAAAATAACTGACAGAGAATAATCTGAGCCTGATGTGAAGTTCACATTTGTTTATGTGCAATTTCATCCTTAGAAACACTAGGTAAGCACAAAAAACTACAGCCAGCTGGGACTAGAAGCACAGGAATACACGAAATTCACCCCACATACCTCACACGTCTCCTAGCTCTTAGGAACTGGGTTGTGTTATGAGCCTAACCCTTCACATCCATTGTTTAAACATTTCCTCCTGTTCCAGAAAACCCTTCTTCCATTACTTCACAATGAGTCACAGTCACCCATTTCTGTGGACAACCTTTTGGACTTTTTCCAGTAAAATGTCATATTTATTGTAGTATTTATTTCTAAAGTACTTAACATGTGCAAGACTGTGGTACTGTCTTTACCAGGTTCCTACCTTGTTTTGATATTTCTGTGATGAGTGTTGGACACTTAAACCCATATTTATTGTATGTCCTGTGTTTATATTGCAAGATATTACACACACAATGATTTTCTTTTAGGAATGCATAAGTGCAATAAAGAATTGTGTGTAAAATAAATATCATCACACTCCTAAGCTCCATAACTACTATTCAGCCCTTCTTACGTGTCAGATATTATTCCATATGGGGTGATGGCATATGGATGAATGCTTATCTCTGCTTTCTAGGATCATGGTCAATTAGAGACAATAACACACATATCTCTATCAATAAGTCATATTGTGTTTATAAATGAAAAAATTGCTAGGGTAAAAGGATAGAAAATTCTATCTCAAAAGATTTTGGAAGATTTATTGGAAGGAATGGGTTTAACCTGACCTCTAAGGGATGACAGAGGATTTACTAGGAAGGTGGAAAAGATAAAGAAAGCAGAGTTTTCTGCTATTTCCTAAAGGCAATTTTAAAATGCTTCCATTAATGCTCACTTCTGACTCAGTGAAGGAAGTACTTTAAGAAGCAAACCGACTATGAAGGAAACATTTATACCCTTGATAAATAGTTTTGGCTCCTTTGAAGAGATTGATGATGAATTAGGGATCTGAATCAAACAAACTTGATTTTTGGTAGCTATCTCTTGTCTTTATTAACAAGCTCTCTCCTTGTTCTTTCTGACAGACTTTCCCTTACATCTAAAGAATTTTTCATTTCAGTGGTTGGATCTTGGCGTGAGTGTTATTAGCTAGCGTAGCTCTTCCCTACAAAGAGTGTGATTTCTTCTAGAGAAACTTTAAAACTCCAGGACCAGTTTTAGAGGGCAATGCAGAAGGATGCAGAAACATAGGGAAGCACCTTAGCTGCATACCCACCATATGCTAAGCACAATGCAAGCCATTTGTCACCATAGTCTCATGTGTTTTTTGTTAATACATATTGGTAGTACATAATAATTACATTTTTTGGGGGGAGTTGGTACATGTATATAATACATCTCATTCTCTCTTTTCCCCCATTTCCCTTTCTTCTACTCACCTCCTCCCTCCACGCATAGGCAGAAAGACAGCACGATGAGTGAAGACCAGTGACTCGTGGTTCCTTGTTCTGCATGCTCACGGAGGTGCGCGTTGGCTCTCGGAGGTGTCAGGCTCCAGATGTCAGGGAGCAATAAAAGTGATATGACAGTAAGTCTGTTAGGTGCAGTGTTATGGTGCCATTACCAGAGAGAAGGAAGATGCAAAGAAGAGTTTTGACTGCTGCTAGAGGTTTCAGCTGAGAAATGGGCCTAGGTGGTGGATTGTATGATCTTATGATGCAGCAGGGCTCTAGGTAGAAGGAGAAATGATAAGTCGGAAGCCAGGGAAAGGTATAAAATTACTGTTCTGGGTTTCAGTAGGTCAGTAAATAACACTGGCCAATGATTTTTTAAGAGAAAAAAAACAAAAACAATGATACAGAATTTCTTAACAATATAATAGGAAATGAACAATGGCTAATATATTGCGTATTGTTATCTTCAAAGTAGTTGCTCAGATGACAGATATAGGATGCAAGCCTGATCAAGCAATGAATTTATCCAGCTGCTTTATTGATGAGTGTTCCTGAATCCTCTGGTCTCCACATTCAGACATTGATGGGCTGCATTGATTGACTATTCTGTTTCTGAGGGTCCTGGCTCAAATCTTCAAGTGATGTTGGTTCACATTTTGTGACTTTTCTCTGAGGATGTACATTCCAGAACCATTTAGAATAGTGTCATACATTTTCAAAAAAAAATTAAGAGAAATGTGTTTCTCTCAGAAGTCTCGAGGACTTTGAAGAAGACAGCTTGGGAGCTTTCACATACACATATGGCCTACTTGTTGGTAGTTCTTTTCTATCCTTTCCGTGCTCCAGTCTACTTTCTTGTGTGCCCTGCTTTGTGCACCAAGAGGCTGGTCCCTGAAACCTGCTCCTTTTCCAGATTCTGATTGAGATTAACCGATGGGAAGCACTGGCAAGAGATCAAAGGGCAGGAGGAGAGACAATCAGGGATGTCATCTCCACTCCCTCCCCACTTTGGTGCCACATTTTTGGGAATAGCTGAAATATAAGCCCTGCCTGGAAGACCCCCTTTAGTGACTCCAATTTTCATTTTATTCTGATTATTGTACTTCCTCCTTTTTCTTCTTTATCCAAAGTAATAGTAATGACTTCCTTTTGTTGCTAGTTATTGCAACAAAAGGAATTTGTTATTGTTCCTTTAACCCTGTCTTTCACTCAGTAATTAATCCTTTTATTAAAATCTCTTCATTTGAACATTCTTGTGGGAGGAGAGATAAGATCTATATTTTGGTAAGGCTCCTGAGTTGTGCAGTCATTCTGCAAGTGGATACTGGTCTCAGTGCTCCCATAGATGCAAATGAGTTCTTGTAGCCTCTGGATCCCAGGATTTGAACATAAACTTCTTTCCAGCCACCAGGGGTTCTACAGTTTGAGACTTTAGATCAGCATGCCCACATCTCCTATCATATTTCTTAACTTTCAGGCTAAGAGGATCCCGGAATATCTTTTGCATTCTGAAACAAGTGTTAATTATATTAATTATAGTTAAAATAGGATGAGATAATATAGCTACTCCTAACATCAGATAAGATAGTTCATGATCTGAAAGATCTTTTCAATGACATTTCAATATTCAAAGTCATTTTTGATGACTTGAACATAGAAAAATGATTAATATGTTTACTTTTAATGATGTGCAAATATTAGTGTTTGAAGTTTCAGTGTTTTAACCAAACATAAACCTACTCAGTATTTTTTTACAATGGTTATTGGTTAAAAAAAAAAGTTATTTCTTATTTTGTCTAATAAAATGATAGTCTCAGCTGGGCCTGGTGGCATACACCTGTAATGCTAGCCTTCTGGGAGGCTGAGGCATGATGATCACAATTTTGATCCCAGCCTAAGCAATGCATCAACCATCTTCAAAATAAAAAAATGTAAAAGGACTGCGAAAGTAGCTTAGTGTGAAGGTCCTGGGTTCAATCTCCATAGTGCGTGCTCACACACACACACACACACACACACATACACACATGACTGAGTCTCCCTTCTCACAGAATTACAGACAGCAACCTAATTGGTAAACGTGCTGACATTTACAGATAGCCAATTTATTGTTGGGATTAGGAAGGACTTTGTTCTTATATTATGAAAAAGTATTTCCTCCTCATTTAGAGTTGTGGGGGAAGGCTTAAAAAAGCTTACAAGAAATATATAAAGATGACCAGAACATTACAAATAGAACTTTCTGAAATCCTTAAATGAATAAGCATAGTGTTAAATGAAAACAAAAGATTGAATATTTGATTAATAAATACCTTATGGCACGATAGGTAGTGTTTTCTCATTCACAGAAATAATATGAGGTTAAAAATGTTGCTATCTCAGCTCCTTTTTGGCTAGACTTTTCCCTTGTTTCTCTTCCTCAGCAATGTTTCTGGCTGCAGAGGGAGGCAGGACTCATCTGAGGAACAAACCCGGCAGTTCAACGTAGGCAGTAAGAGAGGGACGGTGAAAACCTGAATCTAGGAGTCTGGCCACAGGATAGGCAGTGGGATGCAGCACGAGAAGTCAGCACCAGCAGTGACAAGTCTTGTTTGCAACAGGTCAAATCTAAATTCTGACATTTGCCCTGCCTCTGTCATTCTGTGGTAGGTTTCTCAAGGTATGGAATTACGTCTTCATTTCAATTCCCTGTAACATCTCACGGCAAGCCTGATGCTTATATTACTCATGATTAACTTACATTCATGGTAAAACCATAGACGTAATGTTGATATAAATGGAAGGACTCCATTTTTTGTTTGAGCATAAATTGTCTTACATTTTATATGGAATGAGCATTTGTTCTGTCAGGTGATTCAATCAGATTTTATTTTCCTGGATCTAGGATTTCAGAATTAGTAAAACCCCACAGTACTGATTGCCAAAAGAATTGATGACTATATTTAATGCATATATATAATATATATATACTCTATCTATATCATCTATATATCTATATCATTTATGTCTACATCTAGAGAGAGAAGGAGAGGCAGAAACTGAGATGGAGTGGGAGAGGGAACTATATTTTGGATACTGAATCTAGGTCTAGACAGGCATTCTTTTCCCAAAAGTCTTCTGAGTAATTTACACACGGTTTGGGTGAGACGAGGCTTTCTAAAGGGCACAAGAGGCAAAAAGTAAAGTCTTCCTTCCTAGTATTCATGTAATTGTTAACAATCTTCAGGGCTCGCAGCAATAAGCAGGCTGTCGAGTTCATGAGGGGGCTGGTTGAAATGCCCTATTAGGGGTGAACAGGGTCCACTCTCTCTTACTCATTTGCACCACTGGTAGAGTTAATGTTTTGAGTCTGAAGGACACTATGACTCTTACCAGTTTTATTGGACAAGTGACTATAAAGGTAATTAAAGAGACCAGGCCTAATAACCCAACTCTTACAATTTAAAAGTAAGAAAGAGGCCTGATAGGGTACCAGGGATATACCTATCATCCTAATTAAATGCTAACAAGACAGTTGTCCTCAGTTTGGTAACTTTAGTGTATTCCCTGTGTTAACTGTCTCCATCCAATGGACTCATCTTAATTCTTCTCCACAGTTCTCCTTTCTTACTCACTACACAAAGAATGCTTCTACAGGCTCCAGTGTTTAGCAGGTGGTATCCCCAAAGTGTTCACGCCAAATTGTTCGTCCAGTTTATTCATTCATCCACCTTTTCACATCTTCCTCCGCAGTTCCGATTTGGTCAAATTGCCACACAGTTTGAACTTGTCATCTTTCCTCACAATTCTCCTTTATTAAGCAAGCACATATTATAAGTAAAAACAAGGGGCAATGCACGGCAAGCCCTTTGTCTTTCTACTTGAATTAAAAAATCACCTAGCCAACTTGTACTGCTTCAGGGAAAGGGGTGGAAGTAAATCAAATATTTAAATGGATTAAATGAGGATAGATAAATGAACATGCATAATCTAGTGGCAATTTTCTAAAATGGAGGGGCCTCTGGCTCTAGCTATATTCCAGTACTTCAGTACTTTGATTAAATGTGCCATCAGGCAGGAAATGTTGTTTTTATAAATGTAGAACAATGGCTCCTAATGTACAAACCAAGGAAAAATGCATGTTGCATAATTACCTGAAGCTTCCCATTTTTATTTGAGAATTTATATAGCATTGTTTTTATTTGATTTTTTATTATTTGAATTTGGGAATGAATATTCATTGACATTTTCTGTGAGGTAGATTAAAAAGGTGAAACTCAGAGAGCCCAATCAACCAATTATTGCTGCCTATTAGTTTTAAGAAGAAATAGACTGGCTTGTGTCTCTATAGTTACAGATCAGGAAGAGTTACATGGACACGAAAGTTACTTAGAGGAGTGAGAGAGGAAAGTAAGACAGGTTAATCATACTAACAATTTTTTGTTATTTTAAAGAGAATAAAACAAAAGAAAGCAGAACAAAGCAGACCAGAACAGAACAACATAAGCAATACAACACTTTACAGTAAGACAACCGGACATTAACAGTAGCTATCAAAATATATCTTTCTCTGCTATAGTTGAGCATAGTTTCAAATACAATAATATCAAACATAACACAATCATATAAAAACATTCAAGAGAATGAAAGAATTAAGGACATTCTGAACTGAATAACTATGATCAATGGCTACTATAATATCTCATTTTCAATAAAAAGATTTATTTATACTATCACATATATTAAAATCCCAATAAGACACAACATGATTGAACCGATGGTAATAGCAGAGTAAAAACATGGTAGGACTTCTAAGCAAGACAATATTAAATCAGCAATGGCAGCCATAATGTTTTGTTTTCTTCAAAACAGCTATTCATACCATCACGCATAATAAAGTCAAACAAAACAGAATAAAACCATTCCAACTGATGAATGAAAACATTGAAAGTCTTCAAAGCAATGAAATGGGAAATCATGATTACCATAAAATCTTATATACTCTTACCAACTCTCATACTAGGGAGACTATACGGTATTTACACATGTGAGTTTGGTTTATTTCGCTTATGAGTCACACTCACAATTTGCAAAATGTAATTTCTTTTAGTTATAATAAACTATCATTATGTGCAAAGTTATATTTTATAAATAGAAATGAATAGAAATAAATATAAATAGAAAGTTATATTTTATAAATAGAAATTTTCTATTTTCTAGATAAATCTCACCAAAGCTATAGTATCATTTACTTTCACCATCCACAATATCTTCCTGAAGTACCTCTTAATTTCTTCATAGGATCTTCCAAAATAATTCCTTTCTGTAATTTTCTAACTTCAGTATGTAGATGTAGAAATAGATTTTAAACATTTCCTAACATTTTACTTAGATTTTAAAGAAAATGTCACCTGATCAAGTTCAACATGTTTCTTCAAAAATCAGTTTATATTCAAAGAGAAATGTTTTGTTCCATATGCAAAAAAAATTTAAGGATAGAGAATAATCAGTCAAGATCAGCTAGATAGCTGATGCATGGCAGGAGTGCAGCCCATGACAGCATGAGACTTTGAGGGGACATCGAGACACAGATAAAATAACACAAAGTATACTTCAAAGTGATCCCTCTTCATCTCTGCTGTGCCCACACTGGGTAAAGCTCACAAGTGGGGCCTGGTCTTGGTCTGCATGTCACATGTCATGGCTTATATCTAGATGCCCCCACCCCGCAAAGCCTTTGTGGCCATAGGTGGGGATTTTGGATGTGGCTGAATCTAGGATATGTGATGCTAGGGTTAAATGTGTAATCCTGAAATTAAGGGTACCCCACTCTGGGAGTGGGTGGCACTGCCCAAAAGGCAGGTCTTGGATGAAATACCAAGGAAGACTTAGTTGCTGCTGCTGCTGCCGTTGCTGCTGCTGGTGGTGGTTCACTGCTTTATTGACTTCTGCCTGTCATACCATAAAGTGTTTCTCCTGTGTGATGCTGCTCTGCCATGCTATCCTGCCTGGGAACTAGCAGGATGTGCCTGCCATGTGGCTCAAGGGCTTTTGGAACTGACTTATGGGAAAAGTTTGGAAAGATTTGAAGTACCTTCTGAAGAAGCAGCCTTGGGGTACCTTAAGCTGTACCTGATTGAAGACACTGGTCAGAACTCAAAAGACACTGGTCAGAACTCATCAAAAGCAGCTGATGAAATGCTGCTGGTAGAGACCAGGCCAGGAGGTTTCTGCTAGGAAGAAGCATAGCATTGACTATTGCACTTGATATGTGTTACGCATTGGAAGAAAGTGTGTCTGCATTTTGGTCATGTCTACAGACTTTGCCTGAGACTAAGAGGAGCAGAACAATTAATTTGTCAGAAGATATTTCAAAGTAGGAAAATGTCAAGGTGGTGGCATGGTTACTTTTGGGGAATTTTAGCCAAACTTATGTTGAGAATTAAGAGAAAAATGCCCAGAAGAATAATTTAAAATGTTTTGAGTTTAACAAAAAAGGAAGTTCCACTAAAGTTGAGGCCTGCAAAGGTAGAATGGAGGAAAAATTTGTCACTGAAAAGACCAACAAGAAAAAGCCAAGTGTTTCAGAAGAAGACAATAGGCCATCTTGATGTTGCAATAAATCACAGAACTCCACATTTTTCAGCCTCAAAATTGCAAAAATGAAAGACTTTGCTTTGAGAAGAAGGCTCCAGATTACCACATTCCAGAACTGTGGCAGCCTAGGGAAGCTTTCCTTGGGATTTGGTTCATAGATGTTGGACCCTGTCAGCCAAGAAAGAAGGAAACCTGGTTACTGCTCCAACTAGTGGCAGATCTTGACATGGTGCTGTGGAATAGAAGAGTTGTGAGGCCAAGAAGGATTCAGAAGGCATGGGAGGCCAGGCAGTGTGCCCTTTAGAAGGTAGTGTGTGAAGATGTGAGTGTGAAACTGAGCATACAGTGGACACCCCAGAAGTTTGGAGAATCAAGGAACATGGATTGTTGAAGGAAAGCTATAAGGAGGGAGCAAAGATGGCCCAATAGAAAAGCAGTGGGAGCTACAACCACCAGCAATGCCAGAGGGGCAGAGCCACACAAGCTTTTTAGTGTTCATATCTTGCCACAGACTGCCTCAAATGCTACACATGGAATTACAGGGCTTAATGTTTGCCCTGCTGGATTGTGGACACACTTCCCATTCCTGTATATCCCTTCTTTATACCTTTGGGAATGGTAATATTTGTCTTGTGCCATTGTATGTTGGAAGTGTTTAACTTTCTCTTTGTTAGTACAGGGGCATTCAGCCAAGTTTGCCTTAAATCTCAGAGGAGATTTTAGACTTGGACTTTTCAGCAGTGCTGAAACTGTTAAGATTTTGGTCACTCTTAGAGATGGAGCAAATGGTTTTTGCATAAAAGGATTTGCATAAGTGCTTGAGAGGCCAGGGGAAGAATGTAATGGCTTATATCTAGGTATCCCTCCCAAAGCCTTTCATGGTTATAGGTGGGGCTTTTCAGAGGTGGCTGGATCTAGGGTGCATGATGCCAGGATTAAGGATATGATGTTGATACTGATCTGTGGTACCATGCTAGAATTAAGGTTGTCTTAACCTGGGCAGAAGAGTGTTATCAGTTGCCACTTGCGACTTCTCTACTACTTTGCTGCTTTGCTTTTTCCTACCATGAAGTGTTTCTCCTCTTCATGCCCCTCTACCATGTTACCCTCCTATGGAACCACTAACTATGAACTGAAACCTCTACAAACTGTGAACTAAATGAACCTTTCCTTATTTAACTTTGAGTGTTTTTTGTCTTAGAAATGAGAGAAAAATTAACTAAGACAATACTAGAAGATGTACAACACAAAAGGGCTGCCTGTTCCCTGCCCACTGCTCTGCCGATTGCATTCTTTAATTTGACTTAATCTATTGACTTCAATTATGATGAATTAGGATTTTACTTTCTCACCTTCTTTTTCTAAATCTTTGTCTGATTCTTGCAATATGATTACATTCTTTTGTTGAATTTTTATTTAGTAGCTTAAAATAGGAGCATATTCATTTCTGAACCACATTGTACATAAATATTACATTTTCTTCATATACAATATATATATATATATGTTAACCTTTCTTATAGTATGTATTTGCCTTCTAAAATTTTTCTTTTTCTGAATGCAAGCCTATGTCTTCCAGACTCAATGATTCTGTTAAATGCCTCTCACTTCAATTCTATATGTGGCCAAACCACTAAATAACATGATTGTTTCTGAGTGGCTTCCTCCAAGAGGCTCTGAAATAATTTTGATTGGTTGTTTTCCAGCCTCTTTCACACTTCTGACTCTCATATTTGTTAATAATAAACATATCAAAACATTAATGAGAGAATTTTATATGTTGAATGCTATATAAAGCACTTGATACACATTAGTTCTCTCTGTCCTTGGGATTTTCATTTGTTTAGCACATACTTATTAGCCTTTACTAAAGGACCATTCTGAGTTGGAGTGTGAGTCTATACAATTGAGTAGGTCAGAAATAGTCCACAGTCATATGGAACTTGCTGTGTGGGAGGGAAAGCTCAATGTGGGGAGTAAAGAATACACATACAGCATACATCAGGCCTAGCCTAGAGGCTCAGGGTAAACCTCTGAGAAACTGACATTGAAGTTGGTATCTAATGTATTTGTTAAAACCAATTTAGCAAAGCAACTGAGAGGCTAGGAGGTTGGAGAGAATTGTCTAGAGAATGACAATGAATACATAGACCATCTGGCCTGACAGAGAGGTCCACACTTGCACAGGAGATGTGATGGACAGAGAGGCCTGAGGTGTGCCTGGATATGTAGGGAGAACATTCAGGACCATTGACATTATGTTAAGGATTTACTTTAATATTCACTTCTGGTTCCTGCAAGTTGACAACTTCTTCATGTTTCTTTGATGTTGATTTGCTCTGTTTTTCTTACTTTGGGATTTGCTTTCTACACCTTTCACACAGCTTATATTTTGGGGAACATAATCCTTGACCTAATCTTGTTCCTTAGAACTGACCAGTGACTCAGATGTCCTTGTAGAGGGTTCTTAGAAACAAGGCTGAACATCTGAGATCTAAAACCAACTTCGTGCTTACCCTCTCCATCATGAGATTAGGACACCTTGGGACATGCTGTGTGACTTGTGTTCTTTTCTGTCAGTAGCAGCTCTCTGATAAAGACTGGAGAAATGTAGCAGAGACAAAAGTTGTCAGGAAAAAGAAATCATCTTACCTAACCTGTTCCAACTACAGAGAGAATGAATAAGAAGCACTTGAATTGTTTCCAATCAGAAAAAAAATACTTGAATGCCAATTTCTTTTTGTTAAAGCAATACCTGAATCATACTGCTATTCTGTAAGGCTTAGATTCAACAAGGACTTTCTCCTCTCTTTTGTAAAGCTATCTGTTCCGCTTACAGTGAGAGTGCACCCTTGAAGAAAAATGTGAGCTCCATAAATATTCTATTTGAGTATTGAATTCTTGCTAAAAAGCTGTTTTTAGGTAGGAATTATGCTCTCCTTTGTGTTAATAATTTTGTCCCTATGGTTGATAGCTGTTTGCAGGTGAAGTCCCCCACACACATACTTTCTTGCCAGTGATGGACAATCCCCACCTGCCAGCCCATTTGCAAAGGAAGTAATCTGTTTGTAGCTTCAATCAGAGTGAATGTTGTTTTAACCTGGATGATGTTTGGTAAAGTTCTTTAGCTTAAGGAAAAAATATTTGTGCTCTATCAAATTTAATAACAACTCCCATATGCCCAAGTCAGTGTTGGTCATATTCAAGTATTCTCAGAAGAGTTTATTTTTCTGTGACCATCGTCAGTAACAGAATGCAGAAAGACAGCTAGACTCTCAGCCTGTGTTCTGCCAAAGGAAAAGAAAATAAGACTCTCATGGGGTAGCAAGAACATTCTGTCTGAATTTTCATCATGTTGTATCTTAGTTCCTTGAATCTTGGTTTTACTTCACTGTCTTTGCCTCTTGGGAGTGTGAGTTACTATCTTAAAGGATTACTGCTGGAAAGCATGGATCTGATTGATATCATTCTTTGTTCATACCTGAGAACAACGAAGCATTTATTAAATGCTAATTATTGGATATAGTATCCAGAATTTTAAGTCCAGAGCTGACATTTGAAATTCTTACAGCTGCTTTAGCAGAGAATCTGAAGTCATTTATTGATTGGAGAACTAGAGTTTAAGGCTAGCCCTTAAGCCCTAAAACAAATTTCCCTGATATCAGAGGCAGGTTTTGATGGATTACTCAAACCAATGTCATGTGGCACTCATATACAAGTCACAGTATCAACAATGATGAAAAAAATCTCTCCCTTCTCTGCCTTCTTTTCTAAACCATTTAGCAAATTCCTTCTATTTTTTTCAGATTTCAGCATATTTTTTCCTATTTACAAATGTCCCTATTTTATTGATGAAGAAAATAAAGTTTAGAAATATTGAACAAATCATCCACAGATGGCTTGTATAAAGTACAGCCTAGATATGGATACAAGTTTGCATAGCTGTAAATCTGTGATTGTTTTATTCATTATTGTTACTGCATTGGATTGAACAATCTTCTGGTCTAATACCTACTGTATTTTCATATACATAAATCTTCTTGGAAAGCTATTGTATCAGTCAGCATTTACTAGAGAAACAGACTTAATGCAAGATATGCAAATATAAAAAAAATTCACAAGGTTGGCTTACAGTGGTCGCCTCAGAAAGTCGATATGGAACAGTGCAAAAGGTCTGTCTCCCCATTGGAAATCTGAGAGATTCAGTCAAAGGTCTGTAGCTCACTGTTCTGTTCCATGTGAGTCTGTATCAGGCAGCTGAGGGGGTCTATGTGGAAAGTTCAATGATCAGTGCTGGAGGCTGAAGACAATGTCCTAGGTGAAGATGAAGACTGGAGTCCCTCCAAAGAAACAAGCAATCTTTCCTTCGTCATTTCCCTTTTATACCATTCTGGCAACAGTCCTCACTAGGTCAAGTCATTCACACCCAGAACTATGCTAAACCAATTTAGTTTGGTGTTACTTGCTCAAGTTGACACAGTCAGTTAACTATCACAGCTATACTTTAGCTAGAAGCATTCAAAATCACAGTGAGAAATGAGCTAAATAATCTACAGGCCTTATATAACTGTGCAGTTTAACTGGGTATTTTATTTCTTCTAAAGGGATATCTCTTTCAAGTGAATCCACTGTTCAATTTTGTAAGTCAGAACATCCTTTCACCAGTACAGTATCTGAGATGTTGGAAAGCCTCTTTGGGTTCCCTATTTTTGTAAACCTGTTGTTCATCAGACAGAATGGAGTAATCAGTAACTCAATGAGAAAACATACTGCTGATACTCTGAAAATGGCAGAACACAGTAACAAAGGGACACATGTTCCAAAAGCCAGAGGTCTCCAACTGATGGACCACAGATCAGTACTAGTCTATGGCCTGTTAGGAACCTGGACACACAGCAGGAAGTGAGCGATGGGCAAGCAAGAGAAGCTTCATCTGTATTTACAGCTTCTTTGATCTCTTGAATTATTGCCTGAGCTCTCCTCATGTTGCCAGTGTGGCATTAGATTATCATGGAAATACAAACCCTACTGTGAACTGTGTGTGCTCCTTATGGAAATCCAATGATTGATGATCCGAAGTGGAGCAAAAGAGGTGATGCTAGTGCTGGAGAGCTGCTGCTAGTATAGATTAAGATCAGACAGGTTTGACTGCACAAAAGGCATAATAAGTCAGTTGCTTGCACACTCATATGAATATTATTGGTGATTGACAAGTATGGTGGCAAGACTTATAGTGACAAGTGATTAATGTACTTCAATTGTACAGCTTCAACTGGTGACAGGATTTAAGTCAGAATCTGACACCTTTTTTAGTCTTTGTGTGTCCTGCCTGTTATTTTATCTATCACTTCCATCCATGCCTCTTTCCTACCCTGCACACTTGTCTCAGTTTTGATAAGCCCACAAGCTAGCCCTAAGCAAGACAGTTTTTTAAAAAGTCACTAGAGAGCTTCTTTGAAAAGGGAGAAAGATGGAAAGTGGAAGATTGTAAGACTACTAACAAAAAGAAACTTGCATTTAAAAGAAAATTCCTAGTGTCTTAGTTAATTTTGAATTTTTTGTAATAGATTACTCACATTCTCCTGCATTGTAGACTGTGTGACAACCAGCTATCCAAGGAAGCCATGAGACCTTTCAAATTGCTTTGCTGCAAGAAGACCAAGCATCCTGAATTAAAAGACAGGCCTTTAGAGATTTTATAAAGAAAAAAATGAACATGAAGAAGGGAAAAAATTACTGAACGCCACCACTTCATCAAATGTGTCTGCGTTGAGAGCATCATTCTTAATAGCTAACTATATCACTAAAACCCAGGAAGCCCTCTACTATTGGTGCATTCATGTTGCCTGCTAAGGACATTTGTCATGAACTTTTAGGAGAAGTTGAAGTTTAAAAGAT
Organism: Dolichotis patagonum; assembly: GCA_004027295.1. Taxonomy (NCBI): domain Eukaryota; kingdom Metazoa; phylum Chordata; class Mammalia; order Rodentia; family Caviidae; genus Dolichotis; species Dolichotis patagonum. The sequence goes on from PVJX010012384.1 coordinate 24,489, forward strand.
GGCTACCAGATGAAGTAGCTGGACAAATTGATGAACTAACAGAAGATATTGAGGCACAGTGGAAATAAAATGAACAACAAATGTAAAGCACTTGAATCATCCCAACACCATCGTCGCACCTCACTCTGATTCTTGGAAAACTTGACTTCCTTGAAACTGGTCCCTCATGCTGGAAAGGTTGGGGACTGCCACCCTAAAGGACTCATTGAACCATTGACTGTATCTTGATAATGTTTATCTCTAAGCTTCTCAGAAGAGAACAAAAAATATGGTTTATTCCACTGCTAATGAACTAGCAACTGCATGCATTCCTGACACACCGGATTTTATGGAGAGCAGAAGGCTGCCTACATGTGTCAAATGTACTGAAAAGTCACATTTGTAGTGGTTTGCATTGTTTAGTCTTTTCCTGAGCCATAAAATTAGATTCTGTACTGAAGAAGAAAAGTTCCAAGCAGTAGAGCTTTTTGCAGCATCTAAACATACTTTTATATTAAAGATATTTCCACTCTAGGTAAGAAAGCACAGAATTAAAAGTAAGATCTACTATGATGTAAATCATAATTTGAAGTTATTCCTTCTTGCCTTCCACCAGTACATGCATAAGTACTAATTTTAAAAGTAAAATTTAAAAAAGATAGTTACTTTCTAGAGGAGTATGCTATTCTATGAGGAATTGACCTTCCTATCCCTGGATTTCCAAGCGGAGGTCCAGTGACTTGCTGTCATAGATTCTTTCAGGAGAACATTAATACTGGCTGGAAGTTTGGATAAGTTAGGCTTCTCTAAATCTTAATGGTTGTGATTTCTTAATGTTTAATATGTTCAAATGGAACTGACATCTTTATCATACAAGGTCTAAATTGGAAAGAGTCAAAGAGACAAGTCAAGTCTGAGCTTTGATACTATCTCTGTCTAACTTTGTGACTTGGAGAATGCTCTATTTTTTTCCTCTAAACATTAAGTAGTTTTCAAATTTTTTATTGAGACCTATGAAAGAAGAGACAAATGGTCCTCCCAAAGGCAGGCAGAGGTCCTGCCTTCTGTCTTTCCTCTCATTTTGCCCCTCTTCTGCCATTTTCTATGGAGCTGGAGCATCTGCAGAACACTGTTTCACGACCTTCCTTGTGAATGTCATAAATTCCAATCAGAACTTTTGCTAATTCTATCGCAGAGGGAACACAGAATCATGGCAGGGAGATCACAGAATACCCACTACTAGGAGGCAAACTGACCAGATGATTTTTTTCTATTATTAATTTAATACTGACTGAAACTATTGCATTCATTGGCCCATAAAAGTAAAGAAGTTTTATCAAAATTTTAGAAGCAACTACTCCCCTCCCTGGTGAGCGGCTGTGAGCCTGCTGCCCCCAACCCCGGGTTAGTAAGTGGAAGCTAGTGATCTGGACATTTTTTAAGAGGTTGACTATGTTGTTTTGTATGAATTCTCTGTATGCAAAGATATGGACAGCTATTTGGAAGAAAACAAGAGACAATTTGATAGATAGTGAAGAAGATCTCTGGTTGTCTAGCTTTGACATTTATGCTTTCTTATGTCCCGTTTTGTTCTGTTTTGTTGTGTTTAATTTTACCCCCTTTAAAATAAAAAAAAATTTTTAAAAAGAAGTTTTATCAAAGAACTATTAAATACATGGAGTCATATTCTTCAGCCTTATGCAAATGTGAATATGTGACTGACCTGAATGCAAATTTTCATACCATTCACTTAAACTGCCAGTCTTTCTTTACAAACATTCTCACACAAAAGTATTTGCCCATTTTTCACATAATGAGGCTTTTTAGGCCTTGTACAAATGATGCTTTTCTTACATTGGGGCAGAATAACCTGTTCACATCTCTTCTTTTGTCTGACCTAGCACTTGCCTTCTTCCTGAATGTGTGCCTTGAAATAAGTATGTTAAGAAAAATAGGGATTTCATACCTACAAAGACTTATTCATTCTTGTTCTATATCTATTTCTAACTCTACTTGCAAGTTAAATCCATAAAGTTCATAGATATGCCCTTTATTATGCTTTCAGAATCTGGCATGCTTCTATGTGAATATCATTTTATCTGTAGCATTTGAATTGGGAAAATCCTTTGTGTGATTTCAACAAGCTTTTGTCCAGAGAGTTAAATGCACTGACAGAGCTTCTTACAGAGCCACAGAAAATTCTCTACTGAATACTTAATCAGATCCTAACTTGGCTTGCTTCCACTTTTCCTCTTTGCAGAACTCCTTTGCTAGACTGCTAAAGTTTTTTTTAACTTGTGACTGAGAGTTTAAAACTAAATAAGTTTCAGCATAGTCTATACCATAATATTTTCATCATGTATGTTCAATATAATGAAAATTATTTGAAAAATTATTATGCTTTTGTTAATGAATTACTTTAAATTTAATAGCCTAATTCTTAGTTTACATAATAAAATTATTGTGTTGTCATTAAATATTAACACAGAAATCAAAATCAGATGAAATCATAGGTGTAGAGATCAAGTAGAAAAATAATTTGGGGCAATAAAGAATTTATGTAGAATTTCTACTATACTGAATAAAGAAAGATGGAGGACCAGTGGCATTCAAATTTTTCTTTTTCTAATGCTTCACTGCAGGAACTGTTTCTGGAAATTTTTTTTACATCAAGAAAGGCAGCACTCTTCTGGGGTGAGTCATTATTCATTGGGGGTTTCAGTAAGTGTGGAAGACCTTGACTGATTGACTGGTTGCTGTGTGTCCTCCGTTTTCCAAAGTAATCAGATCAACCCCATGTTTCTTCATTGGGTTCTGTGTATAAATAGACTCCTTTAGCTATTATAGGTCTTTTGAAGAAGGATGAAAAATTCTTGCTAAGTTTACTTTCTTTTCAACATGGGCAATGATAGTGGCCTCTATAATACCCTAAAACAAATTCTTTGAATCTTAATTTTAATATGGAGAGAAAAGGTCATTTTTGTTTAACCAAGGATTGAATTTTGGAGAAACATCCCTTTGAGAGACACAACATGGATTACAACATCGTGGTGTATTCAGCCAGATGTCTGCAAGACAGAGAATCACATGGGTAAGAAAACCAAGTAAATATTCTTAAAGGTGGAAAAAAATAGAAAAGGTAAACTAAACATGTGTCAGATGTGTTCTTTTTGCATCACATTATTCCAAATCATATGGATGCCATATGTTTGTAACCTGCAATTATAACTCTCTCTTTTTTTTTTTTTTGGTACTGGGGATCGAACTCACGACCTCATGCTTGCCAGGCAGGTGCTTAAGCCACTGAGCTAAATCCCTGGCCCAACCTACAATTATAAATTTCCTCCTATGGATAATAAACTCAAGGATCAATATAATTTTACTTTTGTATCACAGTCTTGCTTCATTTGTCCATTCCTGTTTAATTATATGATGACAAGTGTAGCATCCAGGGTTCCCCAGGTATCTGTTAGGGTGATTATCAGGACATAGTAGGAAACTGATTTTTTTTTTTTGCCACTCTTGGCAAATGTCTATGAGTACACATTTACTCTCTTGGGATCCTAGCCTGTGTATTTGAAAGGTATATTCACTTGACAATTCTAAGCAACAATGGAATCATTTGAATTAATTTATCTTTTTTCCCCCACAGTTGGAAAGCCTATGCTCACTACATCAGGAAGTATCCACGGAGTGACCATAGTGTCCATCATAGTTTCTCAGTCAAACAGGCGTGGTTGGGTTCCTCCAGGGATGTCCTTACTAGAAGATAGGGGCCAGAACGCTTTTTAGGAAAAGGAAGGACAGTACCATATGGAAAATGACCATGGATTTGCTGTCATTTGCTCTATTTTTAACAATCCAGTCACTGCTCTAGTGGCTGCTGCCCAGCACAGCCTCTGGCAGATGATAGGTTCTCAATGCATAACTGGTGAATGAAAGAATGAATTCAGTCTCCAGGGCATCTGCTTCATTTTCTCTGCAGCTACACCATCGGCATGGCAACAGCCTGGTCAGCATGTTATTTTTACAATTGTTTTTCATTTTTTTCTTATGCTATTTTCCATGAGGCAGTGGTCTATACAATTTTTAGTCATGTATCCCCGTTAGTTAAGAAGTGTTGTGCATGCACTTCCCAAACAGATATTTTATAAATAAAAGATTAGGTTATTTTATGAAACATTTAATCAGTAGAAGAATAAGATTAAGGAAGTTAATTGAAGTTCTAATATTTTATTTCTATATTCTTGTAGACTGTCTTACTCCCTTAATCACTCCATTTTGGAGTCGCTTGTCTATAAAAGGTGAAAGAAGAATCATGCAGTTTCTGCCTGTGGGAGTTTGCATCTGGTCTGGTAAAACAGGAACACAATGCAGAACAAAGGTAGAGTAGGTGTCTTATGACAGAATGTGCTAGAAGAGAGGCTTTATGCATAATTTTCTTCACATACAGCATTAAAATAATGCACCACTCTCCATAACCCTTATTTGTAGTAAGATATTTATGTTAATTAAATTCAAGAACACTCCAAACTTTTCAATAGATAAGCTCTATTCTCTTAGAATCACACTGACTTAATATTAAGAAAATTTTTTCCTACTTTAATGTCTTTTTTCCTTCCTTTCTCTCTTTTCTTTCTCTCTTTTCTTTCTTTCTTTCTTTCTTTCTTTCTTTCTTTCTTTCTTTCTTTCTTTCTTTTCTTTCTTTCTTTCTTTCTTTTCTTTCTTCTTTCTTTCTTTCTTTCTTTCTCTCTCTCTCTTTCTTTCTTTCTTTCTTTCTTTTTCTCTCTCTCTTTCTTTCTTCCTCTATTCTGAAATACCTATGCAGGTGATATTGGCCCTCTAATCCCCTGGTATGGTAAATTTCACATTTTTAAGAGAGATTTTTTTTTTAATCTGAATCTTTACTCTGAGAGAAAAAAAGGATATTATGTGGGTATATCATAAATATGTTCTGAAGTTTCATTTACTTTAGGCATGAAGGATAATGTAGCAATATGTGTATGTATCACAAACATATGCACAGTAAGTTTATAAATATTCCAGCAACTTTAGTTTTCTTGGCCAGAAACCTAAATACTGAGATCACAGGAAATGTCCCTTTAGTTTGGTGTATTCATCTCTCTTCAGGGCTTTTCATCTCATGCTAAGGAATTGTTCCATTCTTTTTCTTTTTCCCTGCTTGTCAATGTCTATGATCTTAGGTCGTATGTATCTATTTTTAGTAAATCAAGGTGGTCCTCAGGATGGTAGAAAAGGTTAATTATTCACAGAAAGCTAGTAAAGAAAGCTCATGCAGTTATTTGTGCAGTAATCCAACTTCAGAAATTCTTGGAAAATTCTTTCCAGGTATCCACTAAGCGAGTTAGGTACATTTGCAGGGAGATAATTGTGTAACACGTCAACTCATTTGTGCTGTGTGTTAATTAGCTTCTCACAAAATACTTGGGAAGTGAACTTAAAGAGGAAAGGTTTATTTTGGCTTAGTTTCAAAGGTTTCGGTCCATGTTTGGCTGGCTGCAAGGCAGTAGAACCGCGGCAGAAGGATGTAAAAGAGGAAATCTGCTAACCTCTTGACAGTGAAGGCAGCAAAGCGCTAGGGAACAGGCAGCTGGAGACCAGACCTAGTTCTAAGGTCAAACTTCTGTGATTCACTCCCTTTAACTAGGTGCCACCTGTTTTCATTGCTTAACAGTAGCGTCATCAAATTATGATCTTATCAATGGAGTAATCCATTTAGTGAGTTTAGAGACTTCAATCACCTACTAAAAAGTCCGGCAGCTAGCAAGCTTTCTACATAACTAGGGGACAGATCATATCCAAACCATAACATGCTGTAACTTGAATACCTAAAATAATTGCATTAATAGAAGAATTGTAAGCTACATAAAATTTAAGGAAAATGGAAGAAGCTCGAAAGCTAAGATTGGTAAACAAATCTCTAAGAGTAACTGTCCTGGATACTATAAGACAGCATGATATAGTTGTGCTACTAATTATATAGTTGTGTTATAATTGTGTTACTAATTAATATATTGGAATTCATATACGATCTCCTATTATTTAGTTAATGTCAGTTGGGTCACTTGCATGAGGTCAGCTTTGGACCCACAGTATAGAAGGCCAAAACCCAGTTCATGATGAATCTGTATTAGCAACTTGCTTGTCATTGAGACACAATGTCAGCATTCACCACTTAAAGGCAGAGAGGCTTAATTTAGCTCAGAGCTGGGAGGATTGAGTCCATGGCTGTCAGGCTCACAGGACATTGTGAGGGGACAGCGTGGCACAGCAAAGATGCTGAATCCATGATGGCAGGGAAGCAGAGCAAGGAAGCACTGCAGAGGAAGGGGAGACACACAGACACAGACCTACCTCTTAACCGCTCCAAAGAAGTGACGTTGTCACTGCTGTCCCCTTTCCCTGGGACAAGCCAGCCACGGCCCTGTATGAAAGGAGGAGGAAGGAATCAGGAAATGCAGTCTAAGGTGGAGATAGGCAGCACTTCCCAGCAGCAATTCTTCAGAATCTTGAAGAGCAGCTATGCCCTCCCTGCCACAACTAGAGTATTGTGCAATGTTCCTAAGTGCAGGAGAAACAGGAATGTAATCATCAAAGTCTCTCACTTTGTCAAGTAAATCTTTGATGTAGTTTTTTATTTCTAAGAACAAGGCATGCATCTTATATTAACAGTGAAAGTTTAAATGACGAAGCACTATTTAGATGGCTTTCAGTATATGAAGATGGTGAGACATCATGATTGCCTTCTCATTTTATCAGATGAAGCAACTGACTCACACAGACCGTCTATAGGTTTTAAGTTATCCAGCTCAGCTTACTGCAGTCTCAAATAGTTAAGTATAACAAGCTCTTCCCTTGTTTTATATTACATAAGTGTAACACGAAATGTGCTCTTTTTTTTCTTCCCAAAATTGTTTCTAATTGATTGGAAGGAAAAAAGTTTGGATTTTCTAGCTAAGAAATAGAGCATTCTATGTGATATTGAGGATTACAGAAAATGTCACCTGAAGATAAATACATATTCTTTAGCACATAGTACTTTAGAAATACAGAAATATTTATTGGGCACAATATAATATAGGTTGAGGTAAAAATCGAAGCTACTTTTCCATAAGAGGATTTGTTTTTTTGTTTAATATGCATTTTTAGTAATAACTAGTCTTCTTTTCCCTGAAGATGCTTTCACTCTATAAATTCTATATTTAATAAAACAAAAGCAAACACAAAAATAACAATTTAAAAATCAGCTTTTTTTGGTACTGGGATTTAAAAATGACCTTTTTATTGCAAATGCCATTTCCTATCTTATTTTATTTTTATACTTTTTGTTCTTCTAATAAACTGAAGTTATTAGTTAGTACTATAAGCTGATCAGATGGCTAGAGGACTGAGCTATGATGTGGCCAATTTGTTCAGAGAAAAGTGCCAAGAAAAGACTTGTGTTATATCTAGTCAAACAAATGGAGCAATACTGATGATCTAGAGTGTTAAGGCTTAATGGGTGAGAAAAGTTATGGATAAGTACAGCAGAATCTTCAGCAAGCCCTGCCTGAGGTTAAGAATATAGCTCAGTAGAGTGCTTTCCAAGCATGCATGGGGTCCTGGGTTCAATGCCTAGCACCACACACACACACACAACACACATCCACTCCTATCTGAATGTTTTATTAATTTACATTTAGCAAGAAGGCATAAGAGAGTGAGCCCAAGTGTGTTAAACTGATCAAGGAAGGTTCTGAAGCTGCTACCTTACTTTCCGAAGCTACACTCGTGGATCAACTAGAATTCCTTTGATAATGCCATGGTGTCAGTTAGGACAGTAATTCAATTATAGTAACACTACCAACAATTCAGTACCTCCACTATGTCAGGCACCTTCCTAGAGGCTTAAGATCACTAAATTTCAGAATATCTCCATAAGACAGATTTTATTATTATCATTTTGCACATGTGGACCCTGAAGTTCAAGGAGCTGGGGCGACTCATCAGGCCCACAGAATCAGTTGCACAAGAGGCGCGATTCAGTCCATCAGAGCTGACCGCACAATCCTTGCCCTTTCCCTAGGCTTGTGCTTCTCTTTCCATAAGGTTTCCACAAGAGACTTTTGGATCTGTTGAGAAGTTCACCTCCACTTTTGCAGACGTCAGTCTTCCCCTCACTCTGACATTAGTGACTGCCCAAGGCACTAGCACTTCCTTGCACACTATAGCAATTATTTATGACTTGGAGGCTTTCAACCCGGGGCTGGTTTACCAGAACTGTTTTGAACAAAAACAAAAGGAACTCTTTTCTTGGTTGCTTTAGGATTCTTTGAATCTTCAATCCAAAGGAACTCTGTCTTCTGTAGGAGACTCGGAAGAGTAAAAGAAAGGCCTTTTCCAGGCCAGTGACCTTGCTTGTTTTGTATGAGTTTAACTTTCATAATAAATCTCATCAACAGCAGCAATTTCTTTGTGGTACTTAAAACTCCTTGTGAGAACTGTGATGGGGTGGAAATAACCAAGGGATGAGTAAGATAATTTAATTAAAATATTTTCATAATCTGTGCTACTAGAGTTCAATATTTTTCTACACATTTCACCTTTGTCTACTTTTCTATTTAATTCTATTTAGTTCTTAATATATTTATTATTTGTAACTATATCCTTTTAAAAGGAAAATTATTAATTTTTTGTAGTATCTGTGTTGACTCCCTAAGTTTATTACTTATTTCACTTTTTGTTTTTTTATATAAACTTTACATTTTGATGTTAAATATATCACTTTTTACTCTATAAGTTTATTACTGCTAAGCTTAGAATAGACAACTATGCTACAGATATTTATTTTCACATATATTTTTCCCTTTGTTAAACAAATATTTTATAGATTTCATTTTTTCTCAATGCAGAATCCAATTTCTTTCAAATATCTACGTCGTCTGAAAGCTTTTTACTAGTTCATTCTCTCACCTATTGATCTACATTAAGATATAAATCAATATGGTAAATATTTTATGTATATATCATGAAGCATATATTAGCCATCTGTAAACCCAGTTTTTTAGTTAAGATTTTAATTATTATACTTTTATATGATGTATTAAGAAATAATACTAACAGTTACTATGTATATTGATTGCTTGCTCTCTGTGTACCAGACATTGCACTAATTTCCATTTATCATAATTTCAATCCTGTCAAAAGTTTTTGAGTTGCTAAGAAATTTATCTTCATTACTATTTTTTAAAACTATCCTCACGTATTTCTGCCCTTCAAATGAATTTCAGAATCATTCTGAGAGGTTCTATATTTTTTCCTTGAAATTGTCGATTGACAATATTATCAAAAATTTTCCCCTAAATGAGCACAGCAGGGATGGCTCAAGCTGAGATGCTTGAGCAGGGACTGGACAGAGGCAGATGAAGATCTTCTAGTAGCTAAGAAGCAAGGGAAGAGATAGGGCTTGTGTGTGAGTGATGGTGCGTAACAGAGCTGGCCCAATAAAACAAGCATATAAAATGCATCACTTAAAATTGCATATGTAATTCTGAACTTTTCAGGAGCCACAGTAAAGAGGCAAAATGAAGCAGATGACATTAATTTTAATAATATATTTTATTTTTAAAAAGAAAAGAAAAAAGTTATTTTAAACAAAATTGTCCTAAATATCACCATTCTAACACTATATCAATATAAAATCTATGAATAAGATATTTCACATGCTTTGTTTATACTGAGTATTTGAAATTATCTCTTTTACATATACAACATTTATCAATCTAGACCAGACACATAACAGGTGTTGAATAGCTATGGGTGGCTAGTGACCACTGTATTGAACTGTACATGTCCACAGGAAACCTCCAATCTTTGGAAGACTGCAAAGAGGGAAACCACAGGATAGGCACAGGATAGGGAAACTGGCTACCCCACAGGGCAAATAGGGAATGAATTTCGAGGAGTCCCCCAAAGTCAGATAACTGAAAAATCAACTGACTTTGAAGGAGTTTATATACTGAGTGATGAGTAGCGGTGTGGCTCTTGTTTGGATGGCAATATTTAACCTATGCATATATTGTATTATTTTAGTGTGGACAAATAACAGATAATACGCAACCAGAAGGGAAAAATGGCATATTATAAAAGTGGATTTAAAAAAGTTTTTGTACACTTAGGTGTCTTGGGAAGTGCCATGGGAATATGAAATGAAAAATTGAAAAACCTGTTTCAAAAATGTGAGAGTATTTGAAAGAAAAACTTATCTTCTTTTTGTTTATTTAGAGAAAGATTTTGAACCAGCTATAAATAATAAAACACAAGGCAGTATTTCTTTATGTGTTTGTGGAGGAGCATAACAAAATAGAAGGCTTGTTTACTTACTGAGGTCTAGAAGTTCACAAAAACAAATCCACAGGTAAGAGAACAAATGCGTAACTTTATGCTTATAAAGTAACATTCAACATTTTCAAAAACCAATGGTGATCAAATAATGTCATCCAAAGTCATCAAAAACAAAGAATCGTAATGTAGTAGTCTTTCTGGCCTTCTGATTAGCAACCACCCATGCACCTCTAGAAAAGAATGAAAACAAAGTGCAGGTCTTCAGAACTACTAATGCAGATTATGAAAAGAAAAAATAAACAAGAGCAGGTCATGTAGACAGTAACAGTGGGAACAGATTTGAGTCTAAGTAGTTGAAGTTACTGAATGAAAAGGTAAATGCTTTTTAAATGGGTGTGGATGGGAAGATAATGCACAAATCTCTTTATGGAAAAGTGCTAATGTCTGAAAACTATTGCCTGATTCTTAGGCTTTTATATGGGCTCTGATTTTGGACAGTTGTTTGATGAAGTTATAGCAGCCTGAGCTTTATAAAATTATTATTTTTGAGGTCCACCATCCTGTGACCAGCAATGCCACGTAGACTTCAATATATTGGGTTTTGAAAACTCTCAGGATTATAGAAAAAAATCAGAAAATACTCCAAATGTCAAATTGTTAATCCAAACAATTCCGATGCAGTAGCCAGGCTGCGGATTTGCTGGGTGACAATTTGTGCAGAACTTTAGAAGAAGGACTCTCAGATCAGTCTGCCAGTCTTCTGGCTTCGTTAGTTATGCCTACTATCCAAATCCTCTTAGATAAATCACTTGCCCTTTCTTGAATTCTGTTTCTTTATTCACAAAACAGATGTTAATAGATTATTTTATTTAAGTTTTCAAAATGGGATTTTAAAATCTCTCATAAAATAAGGCTTTCAAATAGAGTAATTTAATCCCACAAAATGAATTACTTGATCTTCTAATAAGATGGAGATTTATTCATAAAATGAAGATATTAGTAAATGTTCTTATATAGTCTTCCCCAAAACATTATGATGGTGAATATTCATAATATTTAGGGGATGATTAAGTGAAATAATAAATTCAAAGTGATTAACACTTGCTTGACAGTAAATATTTGGTAAATGCTACTTTTTAAAGAAGTTTTATGGAGGCATGATTTACACTCTAAAATTGAAGTGTATGATTCAGTGATTTTTCATAGATTAGAGAGTTGTGCAACGATCACCACAATCTAGTATTAGAACATTGTCTTCTTGTCTGCACGCAGCTGATTCCCATTTCCATCCCCAAGCCTAAAAAAATATGATCTGCTTTCTGCTTGTCTAGAATTGCATTCTTCTAAAAATTGTATGTAAAATAAACTGTACATTACATGATCTTCTTTGACTTCTTCTAACATTTTTTAAGTTCAACTATGTTGATATACTGCATTAAGAAAGAAACTTTGTTCCCTAATTTTAGCTGTCAATTTGGCTAGATTGAGAGATGCACAGAAAATTGATAAATTACAGCGTGAGGTGCATCTGTGAAAGATTTTCCAGAAACGTTTGGAATATGGGTCAACCAACCACGGGACCATTCAATAGGCTGGGGGCCCAGATGGAAAACCCATGCATGTACACGTGCATGCTTGCACACAGCTGCACTCCTGTTTCGTCTTAAGTGTGTGTAGTTTTGTTGCTGCTGTAATCTATGGACATGAGACTTCAGATTCTTTAGCCTTTGAAAGTACTTACCCAGGTCTCTCCTGGAGCTTCTGGGTAGTCAGGCTTGCACTGACCCTGCATAAATGACCCTTCTTTTTCTCAGGCATCCTGTTCCTGGGATTCAGCTGCTACTAGTTTCCCAGGAGCATGTAGATAACCTCTGTGGGATCTTCCAGCCTCAGGTCATGTAAGCCCATCTAATAAATCATTTATTATTATTGTTACATAGGCATACTGTATTAGCTCAGTTAACTCTAAAGAACTTGAACTAATACAGTTGATGAATACTTGGGTTATTTTCATTTTGGAGATACTATGAATGAAGCTGCTGTGAATATTTGAATCCACTTCTTTTATGGACATTTATGTTAATTTCTTTTCAAAATTTCAAGATTGAATGCAAGCTTATTTTTAACTTTTCAAGAAACTGCTAAATCATTTTCCAAAGTGATTGCATAACTTGGATGCATCTCTGTATTCTTCACCATCACTTATGGTCCTCTATGGTTTGATTACAGCCATTATCTGTGAAATGGTAAATCACTGTGATTTTGACCTAAGTTTCTCCAAAGACTAATGACGTAGAATATTTTTGATGTGCTTATTGACCTTACTTTGTATCTTTTTCGTGAAATATCTATTCAAAAAGTTTACCCCCTACAGAAAGAGTCACTGCTGTTAAGCATGCCCGCTGACTACTTGAGTCGCTCCCCCATTTGTTCCTAATTTAATCAATGTTACCTGAGCAATTTATCTTATTGGTTGAACTAATCTTATTAGTTCTGTCCTGCCTTATGCCCACCTTGCAAATTCCCGTTTTTCCCCACGTTTGACCCAACTAACCTTGTGATTTTACTCTATAAAAGTCCCTGGAAAAGATAGACTCCTTGGAAACCTGCTCAGGACCCCTTCTGTCTCTCTCAGACAGAAGCTTTCTTTCTCTCAATAAACATATCCTGCTCTTAACTCTGTTATTACTAAAATTCATTCTTCAATTTTAGAGAACATGAACTTGTACCAGACATACTCAGTGGGGAGTTTCATTCTCCTATATCAGTCTGGCTTGTCTTTTCAATTTCTTAATGTCATATTTTCAAGAGCAAAATATTAAAATTTAAATTAAATCAAATTTGTCATTTTTGTTTTGTTTTTGAGAGAGGGTCTTGATACGCCTAACCCAGGCTGGCTTCACACTTGTGATCCTCCTGCTTTAACTTCCTACATATGCTGGAATTACAGGCATGTACCATTACTTTTGGCTTACTTGTTATGTATTCCTTAATGTATTCTGCTTTTGAGGTCATATCTAAGAAATGCTTGTCTAACCCATGGTCACAAGGATTTTTCTCTTCCAAAGTTTCTTTTTTTCTAGAGGTTTTAGTCTTAGTTGTCACATTTGGATCTATGCTCTGTTTTCAGTTCATGTGTGTGTGTGTGTGTGTGTGTGTGTGTGTGTGTGCATATGCACATGCAAGAATTTAAATGTTTTTCCCCTTTTTCTCATTTTCAGTAAATAGATATTCTGGTGTCTCAGCATTTGTTGGAAGCACTAAGTTTTCTTCTACTGAGTCGCCTAACATATTTGTTAAAAATAAGTTGATGATTTTTTTTGAGGTAGTGGGGATTGAAACTAGGAGATTTGGACTTAGTAACGTTCTTAGTCTTTTTTATTTTGAGATAGGGAGGGTCTTACTAAATAGCCCTGAATTTAAAATCCTCTTGTGTCAGCCTCCTAAGCTGTTCCACGTTAAGTTATAGGCATGTGTCATCATGCCTGGCTTCAATTTTGTGCTTTTTGTCTGTATGTCTGTCTTTTTGCTAATACAATCCTATTATTGTAGCCTTATGGCTATAAAATTGGATAATTCTATATATTTTTTTTACAAATAATCATTCTTTTCTTTTAAAACTATTTTGACTCTTCTAGGTCTTTTACATTTCCATGTACTTTCCTATATTTCCCAAAAGATGCAGGGAGGAGAGAGTGAGGGCATGTAAAAAGAATTAAGATTATTATATACATGTACCAACTTCCATGGTGAGTGTAATCATGATGTACTAGAAACATGTACTAATATAAAATTTAAAAGTTTATATAGATTCCTTAATAAAATGCCTTTTTTATTTGAGAAAAAATACTTCTTTTCAAATATCTCCCAGGTTCTTCTTAATTGCTACAAGTAATAAATTTCTCCATTCTTTTATCTTCTGCTTGTGATTTTCCAAGAGAAGAACCCATTGAATTCAATTACAAGCTATTAGTGTAAAGTTGAGTAGAAATGATGAGAATGGACATTTTTGCCTTGTTTCTGGTTGTAGAGGCAAAATATCTGTGTTCTACCAGAAAGTTTGATGATAACTGTGCAGAGTCCTTTTTATTCACTTGCAGTTAATTAAGAGTTTTTATCATGCAAAAATTATTATCATTTGTTACCTGCTGCTTATGCCTATTGGGAAGATCATGTGGTTTTGCTCAGTATTTTTTAAATCATTCTATTTGAAGACTTTTGGGAACCAGGAATGACTGGCTGGTCACTGCCATGAATTCCAGTGGCTGCCTTCCACCAACCTGTGTGCTCTGCGGCTGTGTCTGACCCCTCTCACAGTGAGGATTCTTCCACATACTTGGGGAGCAGAAAGAAACATTCTTAAACATTCTTCTCTAAGCCAATTGCTTTCCATTGGTGGTCTTAACTGAAAACTCAGTCATTTTTTTGGACAGTACCATAGTATGTTATGTAAAATATATCTTCACAACTTACAAAGGACAGCTTTGTGGTCCAGCTGTCACTCTCCGTCACCTCCATCTCTGTTATCTCAGAAAATATGGTGATGGTTACTCATGGCAGGTTAAGCACTTGTAGCAAACAAGCCACTCAGTGCTACACACTTCTGTTTCCACTAGCTGAATTACGTGCTGACAATAGTCATGTATACAGTACTGGGGCTGTAGATCGGTGGTAGACCATTTGTCTAGCAGGTGTGCGGCCCTCAGATTGATCCTTAGCACTGGGAAAAAAATATCAAGTTCCTTAAACTCTATTCCAGTTGTACTTGTTATTGTAATTTCAATATGCTCAATAAATAAAATGATAAAATGTGAAAAGGAGATTTTCTGTGGAAAATGAGTATTACATTAGTATTATAAAGGAGAATGACATTAAAAATTATATTCAAAAACTTTAAAAATTACTTTGTATGAGGTCCATTAGAGCCTTCTGGTGGCAAACCAAATTAGACAAGAATTGAATCACATTTCCCCATAATATCAGCATTGATTCTAATAAATGAATTTGATTCAGTTCTTGTCCAATTTGGTTTGCCACCAGAATTGTGAAAAGAATTAAGTTCATGAACATAAGTACTACAGTACTTGTAAACTATTAGGAAAAGATCCAAAATTTGGGATTCTGCATTAAATTTTCATTCTAAGTACATGTAAGTTTTTTATTTATTTAAAAGAATTTTTAAAATAACCCTGATGTCATGGATAAGTTTTTATGGGACATACAGAGAATTAATTTAATTAGCAAACTCAGATTCAAAACTTTGAAACACCTTGGTTCTGTGTCATAAGACTGAAAAATGATTGTGAGGTAGGAGATTAGGCCTGGGGGAAAAACCAGTGAAAGAAGTGGGCAGAATCTGTCAAAGTTATGGTGACCAAGGTCACTTGTGCCCAACACAAGACCCAGGTGACTCTGTAGCTCCTGAACACTAGATAGAACTAATCAGAAAACAGCTATTTTCAGTTCTTATTTATATCTGGCACAAAAATCCAGGAAGTTTTTGATAGGACAGTTTAAATCTGGTGCCTGGGCAAGTGAGCTTTTGATAGAACAACCACCCCAATGCCTTATCTGCATGAAGGAGAAGCCAATCCAGGAATTCCACTTACAAAAGTCCCCTTTCGCTCAACCTCATGGCACTGTGAGTCTATTCATTGGCCTTCTCTTACTCTGTAGAGCATATTTCTTTTTGACCTTAAATAAGTACACAGCCCTGTTACCTTTTGTGTGTCTTGTCCAATTCTTTGTTCAGAGCACCAAGAAATTGGAAAGAATTCCCCTAGGTCTGGTAACATTTTTTTGGTGAGCCAGCCAGGAGCTAAGACCCTTTGGGGGAAAAATATTTTTTTCTTATCTGTTTCTGATTTTTGGTGACTCAGCAAGCACAAGTCAGACAGTTAAAAACTGCTAGGGAATCTGCCACTAACCTGGTGGTGGAATGGACTCTTAGGGACTGCCAGGTGCAAGACAACTATGCACTGTGCAGGTTGTATGTGTGTACAATTTAAAGTTTAGTATGTTTCTTTTGCTCCCACACATTTGTTTGCCCCTATACTTTATTCAGCTTTCTCATTCTTTTGGGGGTTGCTATCAGTAACTTGGTCCTCTGCTTAAGAAGCTACCCACTCTAGCTCCCTGCTTTATTTCTCACCACAATCAAAGTCCTATTTGGACTTTTTTCTTAAATGCTTTTTATCACTAGTTACTTAGTGAGCCACTTGCATCAAAGCCCAATTTCCTAAAATCTCAGAGACCCATCCCAGTTCATCTTTCTTTGTGTTTCCCAACTGTCCTCAAGGACAACAGTAAATCTCATCCTTGTAGATAAAAATTATGGTCTTCACTATCTGGGAACATATGGGCCTCCTCATCTCTTCCCTTCTAAATCTAGTAGGTTCTCTCACTATTTCTTCTAACAGAAATTTGAATAATTCTCAAGGGCCTGAGGAGAAAAAAGGGAACACACGTTGGTCAACCCAGCCAGTGCGGAATCTAACAGATGCCCAGCTGGAGTATTTCAGTCAGTAAATAACAGATCCTATCTTTGTACTTGGATCTTCTCAAGGCTTTTTACTTTAGATGCTGAAGAATATGCTTCTATTTCTGCTGCCCTAAAAGTAATAAAAATAATTACCAAAGTATTTTATTATTGGGATAAATGGGAGGGATACTGTTTTCATCAGTTAGGTGGAGCCAGTAGAGGGCTTCGCCCTAGTCTCGAAGGAGTCATAGTGAGCTGCAGGCTACGGAGAGGTCCAAGAAAAATAAAAGGGCACTGGTGCCACTTGCTTCAGCAGAGACACGTGGTGTGCAACTTGAGTATCACAGCAGGTGCCCCAGAGCTCAATAGGTCTCTGTCCTTTTGCAGAGATGCCCTCAGAGGGACCCCAGATCTAGTCTTTACTTCTCTTCATAGATCCCATGAAGCACCAGAGAAATGCCCTGTAGATTCTACTCACCTCACCATAGGCTGTATCCTTCAAAATTGAAAAGAATTTGATGGGAAATCTGAAAAAAAATTACTTTCTGTAACATTGCTCTTTATCTCCAGCCTAAATTAGGGAATGGCAAGAGGTGGGTACAGAATTGCAGTCTAAATTACAATACTGTTCTTCAGTTAGATATTTTCTGCAAAAGGCAAGAAAAGTGTTATGAAATCCTTTACATTCAATTAGAAACTATCACTTTGTAAGGGCTCAAAAGATGTGGTAAAGAGGCCCCCAAAGAGGAGAGTGTTATCAATGATGATCTGTAGACTCTACCTGTCTCTCAGGGATATTTGGGCTTCCCTCCTCCTATTTAATGAAAGAAACTACACTTCCCCTAGGTCTGGTAACATTTTTTTGGTGAGCCAGCCAGGAGCTAAGACCCTTTGGGGGAAAAATATTTCACAGATGGGTCTTAAACTTTGACCCATGATTTTGACCTTATACATCAAGATGTTCAATTTCTCTTGACCATTTGGTGATGCCAGATGAACAGAATCCTAGGAGTGGTTGTTCTATCAAAAGCTCACTTGCCCAGGCACCAGATTTAAACTGTCCTAACTCAGATGCTCCATCAGTGGCTAGCTCTCCAGAGAGACCCAGTACTCCCCAGCCCCTTTCTCATGCTCCTCAGACAGATTTAAACCCCACATGACATAATTGAAGTGGCGTTCCATACTTTTGTACTCCACAGTTTGTCTTACTTCTAAGATGGTACCAGGACTAGAGGGGACTACTCAATTCCAGGTTCATTAGTGAAAGATACCCAACAATACAAAGTGTGTTTAGGTCAGTTTTCAAAAGACCCTTACAGATTCACAGATGGGTCTTAAACTTTGACCCATGATTTTGACCTTATACATCAAGATGTTCAATTTCTCTTGACCATTTGGTGATGCCAGATGAACAGAATCCTAGGAGAGGCCAGGAGATAATCAGATGAACAATATGCTTTAGAAAAGGAGGGGAATCACTCCAGAAATGTTAATTTTCCTTTAATAGAACCAATCTGGGACTAACATACTGGGGATGGGCTAAAGATGAGGTCTAAAATGATGACAGCTCTTGCCATGGGAATAAAAAAAATGCGTTAAGAAACATATTAATCATGAAAAGACAAGAGTGATTACACAGGACAAAGAAAAATCAACAGTATTTCATAGCTGAATAGTAGAAGTTACACAAACTTAAATATACAAACTTTTATTTAAAAGAGGATAAAAGAAAACAGAACAAAGCAGATCAGAAGAAAACAATGCAAGTGACACAGGATTTCAAAGGAAGACAACAGGAGATCAACAGTGGCTACCATAATGTCTCTTGTTTTCTTCAAAATAGTTGTCTATATCTTCACACACAATGAATTCAAACAAAACAAAATAGTTTAAAACAGAAAAATGAAAGGATTACAGGCCATCAAATCCAGACAACAGGAAAATCAATAATGGCTGCCATAATGTCTCTTGTTCTCTTCAAAACAGCTGTCCATACCTTCATATATATTGAAATTAAATAATATAAAATAGACTAAAATCTCTCTAAACAAACAATAAAACATTACTGGACTTCACAGCATGACAATAGTAAGTCAGCAACGGCTACTATAATGTCTCTTTTTCTTCAAAGTTCACATCGTCATGCATAATGCAATCAATTCTTATAAACTGTTTGGGAGAAGTTCTAGGCATGTATAAGCCTCTACACGTACATCTATCATTTCTGTATTAGAGATAAAAACAAAGCAAAACAAATTACTAGAAAAACAAGAAACAAAAAAGACAAATAACAATAGCAAGACCCCCAAAGAATGACAATATAGGCCTTCAAAACAAGGAACATAGTATCTAAGATTGTTACTTTACATAGTAATCTTCAAAAGAATTCCTCAGATTACCAGACACAAACATGTAAAATTGGTCTAATCCTACAAATGTTAACCATTTTGTGCCAAGAACTAATAGAATTAGTAGCAGAATCATCTTAGCTATCTTAAGTTTATATATACAAATTTATATATTTTTTCTTTTCCCTTCCATATTTTTGTCCTTTTCCTTGAGTTATTTTCTTCCCTTTGAGCAAATTCTTACCCTTTTCCGGTATTTATTGAAGATCTCGTATCTTATTTACTCTTACCGTTTCTTACACTAGAGAGACAACATGGTCTTTACGCATGTGAGTTTGATTTATTTCACTTATGAGAAATATATAAACTTAGATCCAACTTGAAAGTAAACATAGGCACTAATGAGCCAGCATTTTCATTTGTCAGTTAGCCCCAGATATTTGCAATTTACAAAAATTTCTAATGGGTTCACAGATCCATTTAACCTAACTGCTGGACACAGCCTTTTCTGTGTTCAACAATTCAATAGCTCTTATCTGGAGGAGTATAAAAAGGAGGGGAATCAAGAAAAAAAAAAGATAGACCAAAATCATTGCTGTCACAGTTGGCAGTGTTTTCTGTATGCACCCAATTCATCCAGGGGAGACCCAGGGACAGTGAAGGAAAGACTTCTATTTTAAATGCAAGGACATTAGACACTGAACACATGACCATGCTACCTCCAGGCCCTGCCCCAGTGCCTGACTCATGGCACTCAAAGATTGACTGATCCCATTTGCAGGGAGGGGATTGGCTTCCCAAAACCATCACCTTGCATTGCGATGAAGGGGACTGAAAGAACCTAGAACAAACTTTAATGCCTTTATCCACAAACATCTCCAACTCCTGCAAGGGTGACCTTTGATACCATGAGCAAGAAAATTCAATCACTTCTGGATACAAGGGTGCCTTACTCTGTTTTAATTTCATCTGAAAAGTCCTCCTCTATATCTAAAGCTATAATTAGAGTTGAGGAGAACCCTAGTTAGAACTCCTGTTTCATGTCAATTCAAAGGTCAAATGTTTTACCACGGGTTTTCAATTATTCACTACTCCTTTAATAGAAAGAGATTTACTAGTAAAACTGGGGGGAAGTCCTCCAATTCTGGCAAAAGTCAAAGTGGATTTTACTTGTTGAAACTATACCAGACCTCCCTGATCTAATTAGTCAGCAGGTGTATCCTGCTGCATGGTATAATGGAATACCTTGGAGATCAAACTCAGTAATGTTGGTAGTTGTAAAACTAAAAGCGCCCAGCCAGTTTCCTAACAAAGCAATATCTAATCAAGGAAATGGTTCATAAAGGCCTGCAGTGTCTCATAGATAGGCTTGTGAAACATGGCCTTCTGCAGCTTTGTCGGTCTTCTTGCAATACACCCATCTTCCCAGTAGTAAACATTCAGGAGATTATTGGGTGGTACAAGACCTCCACCTCATTAATGAGGCTGTAATCCCAATTCATTCTCTAAGGTAGATCAATATACAGTCCACTTCCAAATTCTAGGAGACATAAACTGGTCCTCAATCTTGAACCTCAAAGATGCTTTCTTTTCTACTCCTCGTTGACCAGAATCCCAGTTCATATTTGCCTTTGAATAGGAAAATACATCTCAATGAGAAAAACAACAATATACTTGGTTAGTTCTTCCCTGGGAATTTAGAGATATCTCCCATTTTTTTGCTTGGCCTCTGAGGAAGGATTTAAGGAACCTAGAGTTTAAACAGAGGAACATCCTACAATACGTAGATGATATTCCACTTGGGAGTTATCCAACCCTAATACCATCTAAACTCTGAACTTTTTAGCTAAAAAGGAACATAAAGCCTCAAAAGGAGCAATTCACATATACCTGTGGAGACTACAATACATGGAATACATTCTTACACCTGGGTAATGACAACTGCCTAGGGACGTTTCTGCTACTCTTTCTGTGTGTCTTATTCAATTCTTTATTCAGAACATCAAGAACCTGGAAAGAATTCTCCCAAGATTCATGATCTAGTAACAGTTGTACAATATTAAGGTAAGTACATTGTGCTGTATTTGTATTGTAGACAGCTAATCTAGGTAGAAATATTATAGGCAGTCAGACAGGGCTAGGTCCTTGAGGGAGTCAGCACAGAGGATGAAAACACATTACAGCTGTGGCTGGAGGTACATCCAATGGGGCTCAGGCCTGAATATAAAGATGGAATGACCAAGCTTACATGCCTTTTCCAGGAATAAAATAGCATCACCTGGTCCAATAAAGTCTATATAGACATCAGTCATCCTGGTGGGTGACTGCAACACCCTAATCCATCCCTTCCTAAAAAGGCCTTGTTCTTTCCGTGTATTCTTGCTACGTGAACTGTTTCTCTATCAAATCAATATTACTGAAGCAGCTGTACTTGTAATATTTCTGGTTAATCACAGTTTTGACTCACATTATACCCACCTTGTGATTTGCTCTATAAAACTTCCTTGAGAAGTGGGCTTGTTGATGACTTTTTGAGTCTCTTTTTGCCTCTCAGGAACTATCTCTCTCAATAAGTTTTTCCTACTGTTAACCTCCACTGTTCCTTAGAATTCATTCTTTGATTTTGGGGAACACAAACTCAGCATATCTGACACCTAACACATTGGGAGTTACCTTATTTCTCCTACAAAATTTGTGTGCATGAATACATATATTTCCTTCATTAAATGACTTTTTCAATTAACAACCATGCATAAATTCCACTTGTGTCAGCTAAGAGGTCTAGTACTAAAGTTCTCCATGATTTTCAAGATTAGGACCATTATTGAAATATTTTGTGATGTTCCTCCAGATTAGAATGAAGCACAACAATAGAGCATATGATTTGGATAAAGAGAAAACCAGTTTATTCTGTTTTTGTATTTGAATGTCAGAAAAAAATATTTTAGGACAACTAACTGACTTCCAGATGACGTGACACTGTGTCCCTCTGAAGGGAAAAAAGTTTTGAGGAACACGATGACCTATTGTTTCTTTGTGCAGATAATAGGTGCTGAAAACTGTGATGGGAAATGAAAGAAAAAAAAATGAAGACATCCAAAAGCATGACAGAGGGTTAAGTTTAAATTAGAAATAAAACTCCATGAAAATGAATTAAAAACCAAGTGAAGAAGTCAAGCCACCCATGGTAATAAATTACGCAAAGAAAAGGAAAGTTGATGTAAGAATTCATGCTTGTGCCATCGCCCTATTATGCACAGAAATATTCATGGGGAGCCAAACTTCCATTTGATGTAGCTTTAAGTATTTGCTTTTTCTGTGGTAATTTGGTCAAAGACTCTTTGATAGGTGCACAATACTTAACAACAAAACAAAGCCCATTTGTTACATGACTTCTTTCCATTTAATTAGAAATCAAACCATTATTTTCTTTGTGGTCTGATTAGGCTACTGTTTTAACATAGTAAAAAAATAGGAAATAATTGTATAAAAATAAAATGCCAGATTTCTAGGGATGGAAAGACTGCCTTTTCCCTCAGTTAAACCTCCATTAGCCACGTGTGAAGAAACAGTAACAAAGCACTCACTGTTCCCTTCAGAGGGTCTTAACAGTCTGGTCGGTCTGTAAGTGTCTGTAAGAAGCTTTCTTTTGCTAATGTGGTCTGAACCACTGACAAAGGCCAGTGTTAATGGTTGGCTTCAAGAATCTAATCCCTGGAAGTGAAGCACTTCCTTGGATAGCTTTGTAATGGCTTTTCAAACATTTTAAGCCGTTTAACAAAAAGAAGCATTGTGGTGACAAGACACAATATTGCCAGTTCTTTGTCTGCATCTGCCAGTAGAGCAACGGGATGATCCTTCCGGCTCCCTAGGCTTCAGGAAACCTGCGCAGATTACGACTTGCAACTTGGTTTTGATAATTAGCCTTGACTGGGTTTCCTGGCTTATTTTGCATTTGTTTCCTTGCTTAATATTTTACTGTAAATAGTATCTCTTCTGGCCAATCTTAAACTTTTGAAAGGCTAATAAAATCGTAATTGCAAACATGTTAGTAAAATCTCATGACAACACTGGGGTACTGAAAAAGAAAGCCAGATGGGGTGTCCCTTCTTTTTGCCAGTTGAAGATTAATTTTTAGGTACTTCTTTCCAAGCCAATTATAGTCAATGTCCTGTTATAACTTGTCCATCTAAGATATTGGATCTATTTGTAATTTATTTAGGAGATTAATATATCTATTGTTCTGATTTAACAATACATTGGCTTTATAACTGCCAGACATTGCTCTGAAAACCACATTAAATGACACTGTTTATGATTATTGCTAGGCAGATGACAGAGCATACCAAATAGGACTCACACCCTAAAACCAGAGATGATAAGATCTTTTATCTTTGTTTTACATCAATAAAAAAAGAAGGGTGAGAGGGGAAAGTCTTTAGATTCAACTCATAGCAAGAATTTGATGTATTTATGTATATATCTGTTACCTTAATTATTCTCACAGCATCATCAAGAATTTGGAGGTAGCATTAATTATTAATTGTTTTTGGTCACAAAAGACATTGTCAGCAATGGAATAAAGTGTGGAGAGAGGTAAACTTCAGAATTCCTTATTTTTTCTCTTTCTCTTCTTTGTGTTCCTTTCTTTTCTTATTTTTTTCTTCCTTTCCTATTGCCAATCTTCACTTTCTTTTTTCACAACGAAACATTGCCTTTCTGCCTGTCTGAGCTGTTCACCAGGATTGTAAACTCAATATCAGTAATGAATTCAAAATATGGTAAGTTTCTGACTTAAAATGAGTTCTGTTCCAGGAAAATATTCGTAAGTCAGATTTTGTCATATTCAACAAAGGCAGTCTTATTAAGTACACCTGTGAAATCCCACAACTCAAATGTCCATAAGTTGGGTACTTAACTGTGTAAAGTTTAAGGGAAGGGAGATGTTTTATTGGACAAAGGGCAAAAAGGAGAAGATAGATAGCTACTCTGATAAATCAGAGTAGGGGGCTCTGGAAAGAGTGAGGACCTCCGCATCCTCTGTTCCTAGTTGCTTTTATTGGGTGCCAGATCCCTTCCCCTACCTGGAACTTGTCATAACCTGATTGGTTAGCTGGGCTGTCATAGATGGACCCCAGTCTTCAAGGTGCTAACCCCTATGTAATTGTTAAGTGGTCCTCTTTGTCCTTGTCAGGGCCTTATCTCTGGAGTTTATGGGTCGGTTAGAAGGGGCCTTACATACAAGGTTGAATTAGCAATTAAGTAGGAGGATAGTGCACTAATATATTGACCTTAAATAAGATCTTTCTTTTAAGTGGTCACCCCTTGTCTCCTTTGTATTTTATGGGAGGTGGGCGAGAGGTGGTTTAGACTAACTTGGCTAGGGTACCTGCCTACCTGACTTATCAGCCCTGTCTTGTCTTGTTAATTGCTCCCTCAGTAAGGTTTTTACCTTCTTGTAGTTAGGATTTTCCAGAAAGCTTGCTGAGCTTCTTGTATCCTTTCTCTGCCTATTAAACCCCTTTGTGTGCACCATATTGCCTGAGACAATTCAGGATTGCTTGCTCTTTAATGAAGACTGAAGGCATGATTGACCACCAACCTCCAGATGAGGCAGACTCCTGCACTTCTCTGTGTGATAATTTCTCAACCTTAACCTCTATCCTGACAATAATCACTGTTGGAATTGAGAACAGTAGGAAAAAGATATTCGGAGCTCTTAAGTGATGTGTTGCTAATAAAAATTTTATACAGGTGTTTGGAAATTATTTATAATAAAAAAATTAAGGTAATATCAGTGACTCGTTTTATCTTGTTTTCCTGAATAAGTAAAAAGAAATTCAATAAAATTCAATTGATTTTACTTATGCTTATAACCTTTAGAGAGCAAGTTACTAATCTACTGCTTTATGAATAATTTATTTTTTTTTAAAAAAAGCAATGTACAGATCCATTAGTTTTGTGTTCCAAACTTTTCAGGAAGATTCTTACCATCACAGCAGAGTGTAAAACAGCTGTTCTCAGAATAGGGCTATTTCATGTAGTAGGTAGTCAACACTTATTAATCAGGGAACAATAAAATACAAGAGGTCCCACTCATGTGTTTAGCAGTAAGAAGCAAAACTGTGACTCTTCTGTATGCCTTTTGGAAATACTTGAGTCATATTCATATTAATATCAATATTCTTAAAAATGTTACCAACTTTTGGGTCCAGAAGATATTCTTTTCAGGTTCTTAGTGTCCTGAAAAAAGAGTTGAACAAGGCCCATGGAAAAAGTAGCAAGGATTTACACTTATTGAAGGTAGAAAACAAGTATGATTTATAGAGCTCTGAAGGTGAAAAGGCTCACAAAGGCTATGAGGGTAGTGAACAAGCTCTTTTGCATCTCCAGTTTCTAGACTGCTTCTGTAAATACGACATTTGGGGTAGTTGTCCTATCAGAAACTTGCTTGGCCTGGCATCAGATATAAGCTGTCCTGTCAAAGGTTTGCTTGGTTTCACAAGGGATGTAAATGGAGAACTGAAAATGGTATTTTTCAGATTGATCCTACATTCACTGCTCAAGGACTGCAGAATCATTCCAGATACTCTGTTCTGTGAATGTGCTCTGCACCTGTGTGTCCAATAGGCCCTGACAACTTGCTTGACTGGTGTGGGCCCAGCCCTAATCTCCTATCTCAAAAGTTGTCCACAATTCCAAAATAGTTCTTTGAAACTAGGATTGGTGACTCAGGGTTTTGCACATGTCAGGTAAGCACTGTGTCCCTCCCTATTCCTTCCTTCCTCTCTCTCTCTTTCTTCTTTCTTTCTTTCTTTCTTTCTTCCTTCCTTCCTTCCTTCCTTCCTTCCTTCCTTCCTTCCTTCCTCTCTCTCTCTCTCTTTCTTCTTTCTTTCTTTCTTTCTTTCTTTCTTTCTTTCTTTCTTTCTTTCTTTCTTTCTTCTTTCTTTCTTTCTTTCTTTCTTTCTTTCTTTCTTTCTTTCTTTTT
>PVJX010012385.1:0-50702 GCA_004027295.1 Dolichotis patagonum
TATGTAGCCCAGGCTGGCCTTGAGCTCACAGCAGTCCTCCTGCCTCAGCCTCCAAGTGCTCGGATTACAGGTGTGCACCCTCAAGCCCAGCAGCTCTTCCCTTTAAATATGGCTGCGTCCAATACCATTGAGTTAGGCAGCCGTTTCTGTGGCAGACTGAGCCTTGAGGACAGAGGGTGGTGAATCTCAGAGGACAAAGTGAAAGGTAAGTGGCTAAGGGACAGGGCCAGAGGGTGGCCTGAAGAGTGACAGGGTCCCAGGAGGCTTGGGGTAGGGGCAGCCCAGGAGCCCATGAACCTGGTAATGGGGCCCCAGGTGTCCTCCCTTCCTGATGTGTTCAGGGGCTTCTCCTTGGGAGCTCCTGATTGCGTGACGGTGGCGGGGAGTGGACAACTAGAGGACAAGACTGCTGGCAACAGGTGCCACAGCTACTTCCTCTTTCCTTACAGGCGGCTCAGAAACTCTGCTTCCGGGTCCACACAAATGCTGGGATGAGCGTAGCTACCATGTGTCCCCCAAGACGTCAGAGTAACGACTTGTATTCTGGGCTTCTTTAATCATCTTGCTTATAAACAAGAAGATCAGCTCTACTTTCCCCCCAAAGAAAACCCCCACAAATCCACATCGGTATCAGGCGTTTATACATCAACAGGTTTATTCTTGAAGCCTGAACAAATACATCTTTACACTCACAGAAGCTGGTAAAAAGCCCTTACTGCTTTGTTAAATATACAAGCCATACAATAAAGCTGGCCAGCCACATTCCCTGAACAAGAAAACATCACAGAACTTCAGTCCACTGAGTTCTTGAATTGTGTTTGTTTTAAAAGCAACAAAAAGCACCCCCGCCTGCCTGACCGAGGGAAGGCTAACTTCAGTACCTTGGAGGGGAAAAGCACGCGCCTGTTAGAGCTATTCACGACCAGGAGTTGTGGAATTCTGCAGATTCTCAATAAACAGGATATAAAATGCTGAGTTTACCTTTAATCAAAGGCAGTCCCAATATCATTAGAATAAAGCACTCGAAGGACATTGAAATAAGTATGCAGATCCACAGCAACCAAAGGAACATGTCACACTTAGCCCTCCTAAATTATCCCAGAAGAGGAAAAGCTCGTTATAAATTAACACTGCACCATTCTAGCCCAGCTGGACTTAATTTTTAAAAATCTACCATAAAGTATATAAATATGGAATTCAGGAAAGCAGGTAAAGAAAAGTTACTACTTAATGGATGCAGGAGCTATCAAGCAAAACAAAACAAAACAAGATTCCACTGGAGTGAATTAATGCCAATAAAAATCATGGAAGGAGGAATAAAATGATACAAAATAAAATTGATTCTTGTTACGAGAATGATTTTATTCCTTGAATAAGAATGTCTTATGTTCTTCTATTGAGACCTAGAAAAAAAAAGCCATGCAAATAAAATTTGAATTACATGCCAGTAGAGTGACTGTCAAAGGTTGGCCCCAGAAGGGCTTTTCTTAGAGGTCAAACACCTGTTCTAATTCCCATCCAAATTGATGTTTACGCTCTAATGAGGGGAACCTACCTACTGGCATCAAGCCCAATCCGTGCACTCTCTAGACTCTATACTGCCGAGCAGTCCTTTTGCTTCTTTTTAAAATATAAAAAGGGGCAAGGTGGGGGTTGAGAAAGAAGCAAAGAGATCCACAAGTTAAGAACCTCGCTGTGGCAGGCAGATTGCAGAGAAAATTAACAAAGGAAAAACACAAGCAATGTCTGCCAACAGAAGGGCTCGGCCCACCAACGAGGAGCAAGCAGCAAGCGAGCGCTCTGTTCTCAGCAGAGAAGCTGCCCGCGGCCCTGGGTCGGAACATAATAGATGCTGCTCCCTGTGCACAGAGTGATGGATGAGCTCCTGCTTATCAGGCAGCTAACAGAGCCAGCAACACAAAGGCCCCAAGACACCTTCGGCACCGGCCCTTTGAAACTGGGAACAAAGTTCTGGCCAGAGATGAACATGCACTCATGTGTCTAAAAAACAGAAATTTTTGAAAAGGGCAGGGAGGCGCAAATCCTTTATTTTATAAACAGACCCACACAGGCTGGCAGTTCTTCCGCTTGACAGCCCGCCTTGGACTGCCACAAAGCTGATGTGACCGGACAGAAAACCGCTTAAGATCGTTCATTGGGTGGCTACACACAGATCATTGCTGTCAGGGTTCAGTCTCTGGGTGACTTAGCAACTACAAATGTTGACGTGGTGACCCAGACTAGCAAGGTCAGGTTCAGTGTCCCTCAGGGGGACAAAGAAGGATAAGAAGGGAATGTACTGGGAAAGTATTATGTGTACATACGGAAAAAGTGAAAAGATAAAATTAAGGTGATTTACTTATTGATGCTAATTTAGACCCGTGAGTAAAACCAAGGCACTGTCATTTCCCAAAGATAGAATCAGGAGGGAGCTGACATCAGGGCTACCTAAAGGACAAGCCCCAAGGACAGTCCGCACACAGCTTCCCAGCCTTCTCACCTGGCAGCTGTCGGACCGAGAACCCCAGACTATGGGCCTCGGAAGGAGACACTGTGAGATGAGCTCCGGGAGGGGACCTGCTCCCCGTGGCTTCCTTCCTCTGGGTGTCATCAGAGGTCACAGCATCACTTCTCAGGCACTGGCCTGAAATGAACTCTCTCCACTCCCTCTGAAGGAACTTTGAATAAATGATCATAACCCATCCAGTGGCTGCAGGAGGGTTATGATTATGGCCCATTTAAAAAACAGATATCCCTTCCCTCCTTGCCACCAGAGATACTAAATAAAGAAGAGACAAAAAGAAAACATTTTCACATTATTAAGAAAATAGAGAAAACCTAATCAGTGGAGAAAACTATGAGAGAGAAAAAATAAAAATATGCAGGGTTAACTAGGCCTGTAAAGACAGCATTCCAAACAAAATTTACAACACTCTACCTGCAAAGATAACATGAGTCCCAAGGTCTAGGAAATTCTAGAACAAAAGGTGCACATCAAAGCAGTGAGGCAGCGTCCCACCTTTCCCAAAAGTCTTCAGGAAGCGGCCACACGAACACCGCTCAGCGAAGTCACCCAGGAGCCCCACTTCCCTGTGGAGCACCCACAGCTAAAGCTCCTGAACCCTCATTCTTGATTTTCACATGTGCTACAGTGGCGCCGTGACTTCAGTAGACTCTGGTTATCTATGCAGCCCTCCAACCTCCTGTTTTTGGAAAATCATGTCTTTTAAAATATAAACTTCATCTAAAATGGTGCCTCAAATCTGCAACTCACAATGTTGAATGCCTTCCAATGTTTAAATGCCTTCAAAAGAAACAAATCTTCATGTATTAGGTCACTCATGTGAATCCACCAGAATAAGAACTGGTTGGAAAGTACTTTTAAGGTAAAGTCCTAAGTTTCATTGAAAATCAGCCCATTACATTCGTAAACCGTTAGTATAGTTACCTAATGCTGCGATGGAGTATTGCTAATTCAGAGTTTGCCATGTGAATGGCCTATGGTCAACTTGCATTTCTCCATGTTAAAATTATTTATCTTTACACAAAAATAAATTTCAGTACCTCTTCTGGGAGACATACTAAGTCTGCAAAGCTGTCACAAAGAAAGGAAGCCTAGAATCTTAGCACAAAGCGCTAGATGTACTTACGATTCTATACATAAAACGAGATCACTATGCAAACAAATTTGTTATGATGTTTTGCTTAATTTGCTTATCTTCCAACATAAGCTTTGGGAAAATCCCTCTAAGTGAAACAACTTTATATGGGACAGATATTTTTATATGGGTCATGATATGGGTCATGATATTTTCCACTGCAGAAATGTCTGAGGTTGCCACCCACAAAATAAATCAAACCCCCAAACCTAGAAGATAGGGTAGGCTGATCAAACTACTTTCCCATCAACAAATTTCATCAGCAGTGAAATAGCGATACACTCCTGTAATCCCAGATATTAGGGAGCCTGAGGCAGGAGAACAGCAAGTTGTAGGCCAGCCTGGGCAACTTAGTGTGACCCTCGTATCAAACTAAAATAATAAAAACAGGATTGCAGATGCAGTTCGGTGGTCAAATGCCTGGGTTCAATCTCTACTGCCTCCAGGAAGAAGGCAGGAAACAAAGACAGGAAAAAAAGACCATATTTAGATGGAGAGTGACTTGCAGGCTGAAAAAGGGAAAGAGTCTGAGGGATTCTTTCCCTGTAATTTAGATAGCACTGAATCTGGGGAAGTATATAGTTTAGTGGTACTGTGCATGCATAAGGCCCTGGGTTTGATCCCCAGCACCAAAAAAAAGGTGATGTCTAGATAAATCAAGTAAATAAATGGCATTCTTTATCCTAAAAAAATTTTTAATAAAAAATAAAAAAGAAATGTAAAGTATCCTAAAATGATAAAAAGAAATAAAAACAAAGCATCTACTACCTATGGGTTGTTTTATTTTGCTTGTTTTGGTTTTTTGAGACAGGGACTCTTTCTATGCAGCTCAAGGTGGCCTCAAACTCTAGGTGATCCTCTTCGGTCAGCCTCTAGGCACCGGCATTATCACCTTGCCCAGTTCCTATGGGCATTTTAAACACTCAAAGCTTAACATTTAATACAGAAGTGTCTGTATTAAATAAAAGCTTTCACTAGTTTTAAAACTAATTTGAAATAATAGTGGAACTCTGGAGTATCATCTCCCATTGCAGCTACATTAGGTCTGTAAGAAACCAATGCAGTATTACCAGATCAAACTATCCATACCTGTATGTTTCACTTAAAATGTAACTAACACAGATTTCTCATGCCCTTCGATTGACTGGTCATTTATAGGTGAGAGTTATTCAATACAGGTAGGGATCTGGCCAGGCAGTCAATGAAGGAATGGGTTTATCACTTAGATTTGTAAGCCTTGCATAGTTCACAATACTGAACTATTACTTAAGTACCTAGGAAACAGAATATTTTTTCCTCCATATGAGGTACTATGCCCCACTTCTAACTAGAGTTTTTAAAAGTTCAAGTTTTTACTGAAATGTATTCATCATTAGCAAAAGTTTTTGAGATTTTTAGGTGAACAGAGTTTGATAATTCTGACATTAAAAAGCCATCACAAGAGTCAGAAGTAAAACATCTGGAATATTTTGACAGAAGACTTTAGTATGTAAAAGCTATGTCATTCACTCAGTAAAATATATACTGAGTTACTACAAATGCATCTTTATTTTCTCAGTCCATTCTTTTTAAATACAACTAGATTAGTGATATAACAAAAGACTTATCCAAAGTCCTAACTTGAGATGCACTTTATTGTAAGTATAGAAAAATTTCAAGAAAATTAGTTATTATGAAAATTTTCTTCAAAACAATTTGTATTCAAAATTTATAAAAATTTATAAAATTGTACTTAATGTATATTATTCACATTAAGATTTTATGTAAAACAATATTCAATTTTAAACAGCTCTACTAATATTTGCTATGAATGCATTTGAAGTTTTTAAAGCCTAATTTTCTTTGCTGGAACAAATGCAGACTTTCATGTAATATCCCAATGCATGAATAAAAATATAAACTAAGTCATTTGTTGATAAAACTTTTGCATCCAGTAAGTATAAATTATCCAGGACAAAGATACTTTAAATATACATTGGAGTTAAGAGGGGCTATACAGTCTCTTAGTTTAGTGAAATGGAAAAATCATTTTAGCATTCATTTTATGGCTTTTCAAGGGTATTTTGTTTGAGTAAAAGACAACTACTGCAAATGACTTTATTAAATAATATTTCAGCTAACTGAGAAGTAGGCCTCTTTTGGGAGAATGTGGATACAAGCAGGGTAAGAGGAATTTTAGAAAAGTATTCACAAAAAAAGTTTTGGATTAATCTCTAGAGTAATGAACTGGATATGGTTAACTTTAATTAAAACACAGTATTTCTATATCCATCCACACATTACTGACCAAAAAAAAATATGATCCAAAAGAGCTTCTTTCTCTGTTTAGCTGGTGCCTGGCGTTACCTGTAAGAGACAAATTTACTTTGTGCCCTAAGACGTCACTTCTCCTTGTAAAAGATTTCCCAACTATTCTTAAAATGGAGCTGCTGCCAAAGAAAGGAGGCTGCCACGGCATTCTCTAAACAGCAAGGGGTTAGGAGTGACTTTCTCAAAATAACTACATCTTCTTTAAGCTGGTGGCTCTTTATTGTATATGTGGGTTTTTAAAAAGTTAAGATGAAATTCACGTAACTTAAAGTTTAACACTTTATGCCTGGCAGTGGAGTGTACCCGTAGCCCCAGCTACAGGGAGGCTGAGGCAGTAGAATCATTTGAGCCCAGGATCTGAGGTCAGCCTGGGCAACACAGGCAGACTTCATGCCAAAAAAAATCATTTATAAGTTGTTAGTGTATTTTTGTTGCACAACTATTACAGTGGTCTAAATCCAGAGCATTTTCATCATCCCTGATTGTCCTTTGTTACCCTTAAACCGTGACTGTTTTCCCCTTCTCAGCAGTTATGGAAACCATGAGTCTTTCTGTCTCTATGGGTTTGTCTAGCCAGATATTTCACATAAGTGGAGTTCTACAATATATGACTTTTTGTGTCTGTCCATTTCTTTCAAGGGTCTCACTATATAGTCCAAGTTGGCCTCGATCTTACGATGTAGCCCAGACTGGCCTTGAACTTGTGATGATCCACCTGCCTCAGTCTCTCAAGTGTGGGAATTAAGGCTTTTCCACTATATCTGGGAGTTGTTAAGCCATTTCCAGAGGGCAATAATTTCAAGAATACCCAACCAAAGGAGCTTAAGTTGTTGATTTATTCCGAGTACACCTAGGATCTTGCAGTTATCATGTGACAATGTGCTAGTTCTTTGTTTGCCTTTATGTGATGACAATAGATTGCAGTCAGACAAATTGTCACTTCCAGAATCTGAAATTTAAAAAAAAAAGTCTCCTGGATGAAGTGCTGAAATAGGAAAGAATGTCAAAGGGGAGTAGTATTTAAATAGCCATATATGCTCAGATTACATTTTTCTCTTGGTAACACTGACATTTAAGCTATTTTGGGAGACTGAGAACACCGAAGCTGTTTTCAGTATCACAAAGCATTTAATAAATGCTTATTTGCCTGTGAAATGTTTTTCAAAAACTGAAGCTTTCAAAAACCATATTTGGGCTGATTCTTCATCAGATCTCATGTTGACACTCATAAAAGGGTTTGATTTCAGGGCTAAGGGTATCCTCCACAAATCGGTTCCTAAAGTTTTAGCTCAAATTTCCCAATAATTGTGCCACAAGGTGAGTTTTTCACCTGCTTGTCTGTATGACATAGCAACTCAGATATGAAATTAAGCATGTTTTAGCTTTATAAAAGGTGGGCAAAGAAGTGAGCTACGTGGGCACACCGTAAACTGGGTTAGTTTTTACATAATTTGTAAAAGGCTAAAAATGTTTGTATAAAGCAAAGAAGACGTAATCATTCAAAATGTCTCAGGCTCCCTCACACTCTCCCAAAGTCTGTTTAATTACTTCAGGTGACTCAGAGACCCTTTTGTAGCCAAAACAAAACAAAACAAAACAAAAACAAACAAAAAACAGCAGGCTTTTAGGTGCCAGAGGAACAGAGATCTTTACTATTATATTGCCAGTGCCTCGAACAGGACCTGTCCAGAAGTGGGAGCCCCAAACTGTTTAATGACTGGATAGCATTGGAGAGGGACCCGGTGCACTCCCCTACCAATTGTGACAGCCAAGTTATCACAGCCAGGGCCACCGTGGGCACAGGGAACTGAACACGGTCACCAGCAGATCTCTGCCAGGGCTGCAAGCGGGGGGCGCAGGGCGCGAGCTCTCTCCACGGGAAACACTTGTGCTTCTTACAGCGCTGGGGTGCAAACCCGGGCATCGGGTGAGGAGCCGCGGCCTGAGGAGGGCGCTGCCGCCTCTGATTTCAAACCCACAGGCGAACAGACGCCTGGCAGGAAGCTGCCCGCCGACTTGGTTAAAACAAGAGTCAGAGTTTGGCTGTGAACGTAGCTACGGTTGAGGGTCCCAGGCGCACAGAGGAGAAACTCGGGCAAGTGGAGGTGAAGCGTTGCTCCAGAGGGCGCGAGGAGGCCGCAAGGAGCCCCGCAACAGAGCCGCTGGGAGAGCTGGGCAGAGGTCTCAACAGCTCTTGGTACGGAGGGAGGACAAAGGGGGGAATTTAAGGCCACTGAGGTGACCGAGCCCTGCTAAATACATCCGATTTTCAGCGGAGAAACCAGAGACCCACATGCTAAGAGTAAAACCGAAATACGCGAGCCCGAGGGAATCCCAGCCATCTGCCTGTCCGTTGCCCGCAGGCCAGAAGAAAACCTCACCCTCGCCGCGGGAAGATCCAGGAGACTCATTACACCCTGTGCGCCATCCCGCTGGACTTAGGAGCCACGAGTGAGTGACGGGGAAAATACAGGAATGGAAAAAACCAACTGGTACAGATTCAGATGAAAAGAATTTTAAAATCATTTCGATTCCTATGTTCAAGAATATGGGATAAAAAAAAAAAAACATTCAGCAGACTTGAGCTTACCAAAAAAAGAAAAAAAAATCAGTGAATACAATGGAAAATGCAATACACAAAATCAAATTTAAAATTCATTAGGCCCAGTAGAACAGAGAACAAGTGCATTGAGATAGGTTGTCAATAACATTTATTGAAGAGTGCAGTACAGGGGGAAATAAAGGTGGAAAACCAGGCAAGACTAAGCTAATATGGAACATGCTGGAAAAGTTTGGGAAAATCTTGAGGAAAGAGAATGGATTGGGAAAAAAATAAAAAACTCCGATGAAGACTGGTTAAGAATTTCCAATAAGGAAGGGCATCAACCAACAAATTCTACAAGTTTATCATCCTCAGGAATGCTAAAACCATAAATAGATACGTCACAGCTAAAGAGAGACAAAAAAGAAAATCTTCAGTGTAGTCAAAAAATAAAGGCACCTTATCAATTGTTTTTTTGTAAGCAGTACCAGGGATCGAACTCACGACCATGTGCTTGCAAGGCAGGTGCTTATGCCACTGAGCTAAATCCCCAGCCCAAGGCACCTTATCTTTCAAGAAAAGCAGACCTTAAGGAACAGAATGATACCTTGAAAGTGATGAACCTGGAATTTCATGTTTGAAATCAGCTTTCAATGATATAGGCAAAATGGAACTGTACATTTTAAATGAGTGAATCATACAAGATGTAAATTTTATGCCAATAAAGGTGCTATCAAAAAGAGGTCTGAAGAAAGAAGACTTCAAAAGCTAAAAGCTAACAGAATTCACTGATAGCAAATCTGGCAATGAAATATATGCACTCACGCACCTTGTGATGTTTTGGCCAACACCTGACCACAAATGTGACAATGGTCACCTAGGATTATGTTGAGTACGGCTGTCACAACATCTGTGCACATGCTGATCAATGCATTTCTCAGGACATATTGTCATAAAGCAACAAACGATTGTACTAAATAGAATAATTCATGCAGAAACAAAAACCTGCCTGGCAAGCGCAAGGCTGTGAGCTAGAACCCTGGTACCAGAAGAAGAAAAAACACCAGTCATGCCAGATGCAAGAAAAATAGAAAGGAATGAAAAATATCAGAAAGCATTAATATGCAGGCAAGCAAAACTGAATATAGACTTTTAAAAATAGGTAACAGAGAATACCTAGTTTATTCAAAAGAAGTTAAGAGGCCCAGCATAGTGGCACACATCTGTAATGCCAGCATTTGGGAGGCTGAGGCAGGAGGATCACTTCATGTTCTAGGCCAACCTGAACTACAAGGTGAGTTCAAGGCCAGCCAGGACTATACAGCGAGAGCCCTGTCTCAGAAAGGAAAACAAACAAAAAAAAAACAAAGTTAGTAAAAGAGAAATACAGGAACAAAGTGGAATTAGGACAAATGGGGAAAAAAATGTGACATGGAAGACTTAAAGCCAATAATGAATCACACATTAAAACTAAGTGGGACCAGATACCCACACTACAGGTACCTTTCCCACACAGAAAACTCCCTCACATGGCTTTGATGGTGAACTATTTTAAACATTTAAGGAAGGAACGACAATGGAAACACTCTTCCAGCCTATAAAAAAAGAAAGAACATTCTCGTCTTATGAGGTCAAAACACTCCTGATACACAATTTGATAGAGATATAAAAGAAAGGAAAATTACAAGTCTGTCCTTTTGCACAGACTCAAAAACCTTAGGCAAAATTAGCAAACTGAATCTATTATAGATGAAAAGAATAACACACTGGAGCAAGTGGAATTTATTCCAGGAATATAAAATTTGAAAATCAGTATTGTTTATCACTGTAAGACAATAAAAGAGAAAAATTTTATGCTTATCTGAATAAAGGCAGAAAACTAATGTACATTTTTCAGAAGCTGGTGTGGTGGCAGATGCCTGTAATTCCAGCATTTGGGAGGCTGAGGCAGGAGGATCACGGAGAGTTCAAGGCCAGCCTGAATTATACAGTGAGACCCAGTCTCAAAAAACTTACCAACCGAAAAAACAAAAAATTCCCAGAAAACCAGGTAGTAAAAAGAGTTTTTTAAAAGAAAAATTTTAAGATAAGGCCTCTCTATGTAGTTAAGGGGGCCTTGAATTAGAGATCCTTCTGCTCCAGCTTCCTGAATGCTGGAATTACAGGTGTGTGCATGATGTCCAGCTAATAAAATAATCATCATCTGGTTAATGATATCTATAAAAATTTCCAGAAAGCCAGGTACAGCTGTGTATGCCTGTAATCTCAGCTATCAGGGAGGCTGAGACAGGAGGATCACAAACTTGAGGCCAGATTGAGCAGTGTAATGACACCCTGAATCCAAATAAAAGAACAAAAAGGGCTGGGGGGTGTGGGAATGTAGCCCGGCACTTCCTGAGTTCAATCCCCAGGAGTGCAATGAAACCAAACCAAACCAACACCAAAAACCTTCACAACCTTGTGATAAACATTTAATAGGACAAAAGCACTAACCATAAATAAAAGACTGCTATATTAGATTTCATAAGAATTTTGGTCATGTAAGGAAGCCTTTTAGAAACTGGAAAAATAAACAATGAAAATATATTTATAGTGATGTATCAGACAAAAACTTCCACCTATTAAATAAATATAAGCAAGCCTTATAAGCCAATTAAGAAAGAAAGCCATAAAAATATGGACAAATGTCTTGGAAAGACACTTTAAAAATGAGGACAATCAAATGGATAATAAAAACAAAAAGTGTTCCATACATCACTGCTTCTCAGAGAAACACACGTGAAAACCACGATCAAACACCCACTTGCCAGAATGGCTAGAATCACTAAGCTTGTGGTACCGGGTACAGATGGGGATGTGGAACAAGTGGAACTCTTATCCACTGTTGGTAACAGTACAATTTTCAACGAACGTTGAAAAACGTGTGGTAAAATCTTCTAGCTAAATGTATACCTATCCTGTGGCGTGGTACTTTCCCTGTTGTGTATAATATCAAGAGAAATGAGTGTACCTGTCCACTAGGAGACATAAACAAGAACACTTGTAGCAGCTTTATATAGAAAAGCTAAAAATCAGAAACATCCCAAATGCGCATCGACAGCAGAATGAATGAGTAGTGTGATGTACAGTACTCACCCCAGGGAACGCTGGACAGCACGCGCAGAGCAAGCTATGGGTCCTGCCACATGCAACAACACGGGGAGCTCCAGACACACTGTGGATCGAAAAAAGCTGGACACAAAAGGATACACACTGCACAGTTCCATGAACAGAAAGGTTAAATGCCAGGGGTTAGAAAAATGGGCATGTTAGGGACTGCCTGGGAGCCCCCTCTTCCTCTGGGTGACGGGATTGGGAGGTGCTTAGATGGAAAAATTGGTGAGCTGAATCTGTAAGGCCTGTGTACTTACTGTACTGCAATAGAAGTTCAAAAAAGCATCTTCACTGTCTCCATGTGGTCCTGGTGCTACATGTGAACTAGTTCCTTTGACTGTGTCCGTGATTTGCACATTGGGTAGCAGGAAAAGTTGGGGAAGGGTTTGGGGTACAGGAGAGAATTATCCCATGGGTCTCTGGAAGAAAATAACTACCGGAGTTCCTTCACCCATGTAGTGGACAAAGCTTTCAGACAGATTTATTTATATGGCCACTGAAGTAGCATTTTTGTAAAGCAGCTGTGTCCACAGAAATGTTTAGCTCTCTGCATTTAAAGGCATCCCCTTCCCCAAATGGCACCATTACTTCCTCGACCTTAACTCATTATCACCCCCAATTTTTCCCTTGTTTCAATCAATGGTTCATTTCAGGAATATTGATTATTATCTATAAATGCTAATCCCTACATGGATACAGTAAGAAGTAGTGAGTGGAATGCTAGTGTGGGGTTACATTAATGTGTGTGGGTTTATAATGGGAAAACAAAAAAAGCAACATAAGAAAAAGTACACGCACTGAGTGTGGAATCAACTGAGGCAGGTACGGAAGACAGAAGCAGACGGGGCAGTGTTCATTTGTTCTGGGACTTGATTGTCCTTTTAGTCATCCACACAGAACAGAAGAAAAAAGGGTTTTGATTTTTAATTTCCCATTTACCTTTTAGTAAGAAAAACTCTTATTTTTATGGTAAAGCTCCAGAAGAATAGTTCACAGAGATTACTGCAGCTGAGATTATTTTCAAAAGTTTCAATTCCATACCTAAGTATAGGCATCATTTTAGATAGAAATACACCAGATGTACATTTAAATGCCAGTCCTTTAAAAAAATTCCTCTATGTGTACATTGTGATTTCCTCTTCTTTTTAGAAAATTACGCCATAAAGCTTTCAGAGATACTTTTCAAAACTTTAGTACTTAAAGTATGAAGTTTTTATGTGATGCAGCATCTTTATATTTCTGTTCTTATTCATGGAAAGATGGAGTATTATTGAGCACTCCTTGTGCCCATGTGTGTAATTTTAGCAAGTGGGACTGCAGTTCGGGAACTAAAATAAACTGCTTTATTTTAGCTTTGCGTGATCAAGTGCTGACCACTGTGCAGGTCTTTCATGAGGATAGCTGTCACATACCCTTCCTGACACAGCAGGACGCAGTTCACGCGACCAGCTTGTTGTACACTTAAAAATCAAACTGCAGTGAAAAATGTCAGCAGCTTCAACCTTACTCGATTCTAAAACAAAGCAAATAAGGGAAACAATGATTTTCCAACCCATCTACCAATAGAAATGTCAGAAAATAAAGCCACATTGTTCTACTTGTACAACGTTCAACTTCCTTCTCTAAGTCATGACATACTATTTTTGTTCTTTCAATTTTCATCTTTATCTTCTGTTTTTTTCTGGTACTGGGGATTAAATACAGGACCCTCATGCTGAGTTACACTCAATCTTTTATTTTTTTAAACTTTAATTTTTAATTTTGAGATAGGGTCTTGCTAAGTTGCCCAAGCTGGGCTAGAACTTGTGATCGTCCTGTCTCAGCTTTCTAGAGTGCAGAGATTAGAGGTATGTACCAGCATGCTTAGCTGCTTCTTCTTTTTTAAATATAGAGGGACTTGAAAACATAAATGAACAGTCAAAAAGTTTTGGCAATAGACAAGCATCCCACTGGATTTTAAAGTAAAGAGACAAAATTTACAAGACCATACAAATTAAAAGTGTTACACAACAGAAAACAACATAATTCTAAGTATTGTCCCAGATGCCTGTGTTCTGAAGACCAGTTGTATTAAACACAAATTTTATTTCTTTGAAGTCTTCGGTGCTTTACAATGGCCCAAGGAGCACGTTAGGAAACTACTACAAAATACTTTTCCACCTATCCCTACAGACATGTACCAGGAAAATCAAGCCTGAAGAGTAACTACCAAGAATCCTGTCTTTTAATACAGGCTCCTAAATACTATCAGCATTTTGTCAGGTGATGAGAAGTAAAGAAGAAAAGGAAATGGCTGGTAATCAAGATAACTAAAAGTTATTTGCACTTATATGAAGACAACACCCAGGTATTTTGGGAGCCGCTTTTGTTTCTTTTTCCTTTTCATCCCAACAGTAGGAAAATATAAAAGTGCTGGCACCTGCATGCATGAAATAGGATGGGCAGCAGCTCTGGGGAGGGCGAGAAGCAGCTAGACCAACTACTTCACTTCAAAACAGGGACCTGGGCCTACAAAGAAAAGGGCTCAGAGGAAATAGGGTTTCTCACAAGAAGCTTTGAAAGTAACCAATGCTAAAGATGAGGTGTGAAATGAGACTGATCAAATATCCTTAGGAAGATGCTGCCCCCTTGAATACATACTGCTCCCTGCCCTCAAAACAAGATTTAAGTACCTGCTTTTAAAGAAAGCATTCTTTCTTTTTTTGTCATTTTGAGACAGGGTCTTGCTATGCAGTTCAGACTGGTCTCAAACTCAGTTTGTAGCCCAGGCTGGTTTGGAATTTGCAATGATCCTCCTGCCTCAGCATCCCGAGTACTGGGATCATAGGCATGCATCACTACAGCCAGCCAAGAAAGCATTCTTTCGAGAGAGTATCACAATCTGGAGTGAAGTTACTTAAGATAGCAAATAAAACCTTTATGTTGCTGTAGCAGCTATTTTCTTTGAGCAGATTATACTTAAAATATTTATTTGATACACACTCCCTGTTAATCTTGTATTTTTCAATTTTGAGTTTTATAGTGACTCATGTTTACATCCCAATTCCATTAGCCATTGCTGCATTCATTTTGGTGCCAGATCACATTATCAGGTGACAGTGGCTACACATGTGGGGCACGCATCTAATAAAGACCAGACTACTACTCTGCCATAAAGAACGATAAACTTGAGACTTTTATATATAAATGGATGCAACTTGAGACCACACTCGTATGTGAAATAAATCAGACTCACATATGTAAATACAGTATGTTCTCCCTGCTATGAGGAACTGAGAGAGTAAATAAGGTCCAAAATGTACAATAGATACTGTGAAATGGGAAGAAATTATTCAAAAGGAAAAAGGAACTAGGATGGGGGAGGGGAAAGGAAGGGAAAAGGAAAAAAAAACACAAGATAGTTATACTACTAGTTTCTCTTGGTTCATTGAAAAGAGAGGTTTGTGCTGATATTATTTGGAGAAATTTTTATACCTATGTCTTATACTCTGCCTACTTTAAAGATAACAATATTCAATCTATTAACTATTATTATTCTCCCATTATTTTGTTAGGAAATTTTGTTTTACTTTTTCTCCATAAAATAAAAAAAATTAAAAATAATTAAAGACCAGAAACCACACTGCTATTGGGTAAGACATTTGAGGAGCCAAACATTATAATTTTAAAATAATGCATTATGTTACAGTAACTCATCTGTAAGACAATTATTTTGACATTATGAAAGTGGTATATTAGAACTTAACTATTTACTTAGATTTTAAAGAATATTAGAAGTGATATTACATAAACACCTGAAATGAGCCATTAAGTATTATTACTGGTCACTGGAACCCAAAGTAATCTAAGGTCTAAGGCATACATAGAACCAATAGTTTAGAAATGTTCAGCATTATAAGGTGCCTTGTTCTCCTCCCCCCCCCCCGTCTTTTTGAGACGGGGTTTCACTATGCAGTGAAACTTACTTGAACTTACTTTGTAGCCCAGGCTGGCCTTGAACTCACAAGTGATCCTCCTGCCTCAGCCTCCTGAGTGCTGGGATTATAGGCATGCACCAACATCCCCAGTGGGTGCCCTGTTCCTTTTTTTTTTTTTTGTACCAGGGATTGAACTCATGACCTTGTGCTTGCCAGGCAGGCACTTATACTGCTGAACTAAATCCTGGGTGTCTTGTTCTTAATAAACAGTAACAGATGTTTCAAATAGAGGCAAAGTGTACAATTAGACAAGAAATTGTATAATTTTATGAAGTATTTGAGTACATACTTAAAAAAGTAAAATGAATTACCAAAGGAATTTCCTTACTTAAAAAACAAACTAGTCACTGTAATCCTGGTAGAATTCTTTAAAATAACTTACCTTATAAAGAATTACCAAATGTTTATAAGAATTAACATTCTTGGGTAAGAAATAAGTAGTCATCAGAAAGAATTAAAAGGCAATCTTCTGTAGGTAAATGAACCTGTGATTCCAAGACAATCATGTTGAAATTAATTTAGAAGACTGACGTTCTATTCCAGTAGTACAATGGTTTCATATTTTATAGAGATTTGGAGACCTATGAATTGAGAACTGTTTTCTTAATCTCTTTCCTCTATTGCCTTCTCCCTTTTCTTATTACCTCTCAATATAGCAGGCACAGATAGTTAGAAAATATCTGACTTAGGACTCATAACGGCATACATTACATAACACAGTCAAGTAGGGTAGAAAAGGGATGAGTTAGCTTTATCC
Organism: Dolichotis patagonum; assembly: GCA_004027295.1. Classification (NCBI taxonomy): domain Eukaryota; kingdom Metazoa; phylum Chordata; class Mammalia; order Rodentia; family Caviidae; genus Dolichotis; species Dolichotis patagonum. The sequence continues at coordinate 16,399 of PVJX010012385.1, forward strand.
TTCAAATTAGTACCATAAAAAGGATTTAATGTATGTATTCGTTTTCCTTACATTTATTTTATTCTTAATATTAAAAGTCCTTGCATATTTGATATCCTTTGAGTCCTTTGATATTTTCGTAGGAAGTATTTTTATTGTTTAGTTTTCATGTAATCAAACGAAAGCTCTGTGAATTTTAAGGCGCGGTGCCTTGCACGCTGAAAGAGCCTGCACACGACTTAGCTGCTCTGAGGAAGCACCGAAGGCTGCTTGTGGGTGTGTGGGAGCCGGTGAGGATGGTGACCTCTGCCTAGAGAGTGCAAGGCTGTGTGTGCTCTCCGGCCTCATCAGAGCTCATGCGAGAAACTCGGGCCAGTTCATCAAGAGACTGAGCTTCATCTTTTCTCTCTCCTCTTACTCTGCCTGCCTTTGCCCATTTCAGTGCCCTCCAGGAGAAGATCCGAGGGCAAGAAGTGAAAATTAAACCCATCGCATTTCAGCGCTCACAATCACCCCAGCAATCACTGGGGCCCAGTGACTTTGGACCATTTTTCTGGATTATTTTTTGTTGGCAACCAAGTCCCTTCAGTTTGTACTTTGTAACTCAGTTTCTACCAAGATACATAGTTTTAAAATTAACTTGAATATAAACTGAATATATCCAATGTAAAAATAAATGGACATTTTATTCTAAATTTGTATACCATGAGATTACTTTTTATGAATTAGCTACAGTTAAGGAAAAATTCACGCAAGATCTGTCATCCTTACTGGGAATGACTAAAATCTAGGAATACAAAACATCCACTGATCAACAGATAATTCTGCAGTCATTTAGGTCAGTGAAAAGTGTAAAACATTATTCTCAATAACCATTGTGGACAAAAATATGAAAATGATAATATAATTTTTTGAAAATATTTTAATAGTTGCCATTTTGTTGCCTGTGCTATTAATATATACATTGATTTAGTAATAAATATAATTTCATTACATAGAGTGCAATAGTTTTAGTATTCATAACTGGTTGAAATTAATGCTGCTATTACTTCAAGAAAGGGATAAATAAATACCATGCCCAAATTCCAAACTAATGCTCAAGAGGCTATCATTAACAAAAACTATAAAATGAACTTGTTGGGCATTATCTTTTTAAGCAAGATTCCTGTAAACATAACAACAGTCACTTTTCTCAGTCCTGATATTTCACATAATGGCTTGAAAAGAAAGCATAACATACAAATCCTAACACTTCATGTTTTGCATAGGGAATGAATTATATTTTAAAATGTGGCAATCTTTCAATGAAATGTCTTCAGCACATAGCACTTGTTTTTTGTATGAATTCAGAACTTTGGAGCAATAAAAGTGCTCTGCATAAGTTTACAAAATATGCTTTCTGGATTCAAAGTTAACAGAAAAATTTCAAAACAGGTCAAAGGTATGATTCTAAAATATTATGTACATAATAAATGACTACAGGAGGAAATGTCTCACCGTAGTCCAACACAGTGTACAAATATGAAGCACAGTGTTGGGTATAGTTTCCCTTTAGTTTTTCCTCATATTGGTGCATAAGTGGCTAACAAGTCATACAAGATGCCCCATTCTACTCGTGGCATACAAAGCAGAAGAGGGATGTACGGACAAACTTTAAGTAGATAACGGGAAAAAACCGGCAAAAATACGGTACATGTGCTTTAGACAGTGCACTTTATAAAACAGATTGCTCTATTCACATCCTTTTATAAAGTGCAATATTACTTAACACACAGAGACATGTACCTTAATACTCTGAAATCACCATTAAACAAACTGCCAGAAAAGAGCAGTGCAAAATTAAAAACATACGCAGCATAGCATGCATCACAGATGGATCCCAGTTACACAGCATGGGACCTGAAGTTCTTATATCTTTTTTTTTTAACTTTTAGAAAAAGATTAATAGTAGCAGGTTATCATCATATATAACAATAAAATAAAAACAATAAGTTAAAATTTTCTCTCAAGAAATAAGTATATGTCACACATAAAATTCATTACAGACTCTTTTCTTGAAACAGACCTTTGTCTTGGATAAATCACTACCCAAAGGGTGCAAATCTCTAAAGGGCCCAACTTGCCTGCGAGGCACAGCACAGGACTCAGCGCGTCCCGCCGGTGGACACCGGGACACCCGGGACATCCGGAGTGGGAGCTGCCACCAGCCCCTACTTAAATTTACAGAAACTGTTCTTTCAAGAATGGTCCTGTTGTCATCATGGCAGGTCACTAAAAATATCACATGTGTTCTATTCACAGTAACATTCTCTGTCCAGTGCTCTTGGACGAGGACAACCAACGGGTTTTCCTGAAACAAAAAATCGTCACGAGGCAGATTCCAATGAGACCAATGAGACGTGTTTTTAAAGCACAGAACGTCACCTCAGGGTGTGCTGAGGGAAGCGAACGTGCAATGGCTCACTGCCGACATCCCTACCCTTCCTCTGCACTAGTCCGAGAACTGGAAGAGGGTCTCCGGGTGGGCGCTGTCCGCGGGGTTGCTGGGGGGCAGCGCCTTGGTGGGCGTGGTCTTCCCGTGGGAGTGCGAGGAGGACGAGTGCGAGCTCTCGCTGGAGCTGCTGCGCGTCTCCGTGCTCGTGCTGGTCTTTTTCATTTTCCGTCTCTTAGCCAAAGGGGCCTTATCGACATTCTGCAGGCAAAACCCCTCTCTCTTGTATTTGTTAAAGGCCTAGGGGAGGAAAGAGGGAAGCCCTGAGAAGGCAAAAGTACTCAAACTTCATGCCATGTGACTCAGACCAGAAGACAACCTTCCATTGCCAACCACTGCTTCAGGTCCTGGGAACAAAGCTCTGACGACTTCCTGGCAGGAGAGAGAAGTTCGTGGGAAAAGATTTCTTTCCCCACGGGCTGTGTGTGCATCAAACCACCTGGGTCACCCAGGGGTCAGTGTGTGTGCACACGTGTGTGTGTGTGTGTGTGTGTGTGTGTGTATACATGCGTACACATGTGTGTTACTGGGGACTGAGCCACAGGCAAGCGACCTACCACCTGGCCTCACCTCCAGCTCTCACAGAACCTGAGGGAGATGCCAGCACCACATCCCAGTCAGAAACACCGGCTGGAAACTCCTGAAGAACATCAGTCATCTCCATTATTTGCCTGGTTCTATTGCTAAGATTTACATTTCCAATCACAAATTCCCTACATAGAGTAGACTCAGGCCACTCAGGGCAGGTGGCCCTTAAGTTTCTTCGCCTTGGGTGTAGGCAGGTCGACAGGGACTCTGAGCAAACTCACATCCCAGGACACTGAGAATATCTGGGTCACCTGGTGCAAATTCTGAGAGTTGCTTTCTCCACTCCTCAACATTTTCATCTAACACTTTTTAAGGCTCAGTTCTGAGCTGAGAAGCACTATTCTTGTTCCTTTCTCAAGATAGTCTCCTTGGCAATAATTTTATTTCTACCTCACTCATCTACTCCTTAGACTGATTATCTTTTTGCATTTGCTTGGCACAAAGGTGCACAAGGTACAGTCAGCAGTCTCCACCAAAGGACACACACGACTTTAAATGGATTAATGGAGAGGTCTGAGGCTAGTAAATAAGAGCATATGATGGGGAGCCCTTCCCAAGCCCCCCAAGGCATGCACGGTGCAGTCCTTACATGGAAGGTTGCTTTCACACAGGTATGCACAGCAGCTCCCGACGATCCCAGAATGTCTGGGGTCATCAGAGGATTCGAGGACAGCTGGCTGCCATCTTGAAGCCATTCATTGTATCTCAAGCCAGACATTTTAAGCCTTTTATTTGGATCAACTGTGAGAAGTCCTGTGGGAACAAATAAGATATTTTAGGATTTGCTATTCTGAACAGTTTAAAAATGGACCTCAGACCTAAATTGCAATTATGTTCACATAGAATGATGGTTTCAATAAGGGTTCAACTTCCTACAAAGATAGCTGCACATTTCACACACGTTTCGTCTGCCAGTGGACGCTGGATGCTGATAATAAGGTCACAACAGTCTATGTCTAGAAGGCTGTAGAATACCTGGCTTTTCAAGCAGGAGAAAATCACCATCCAAAACAGACTCACACTGGTGACTTGGGAAGCCCCAAATGAAAAGACAGTACCCAGATCTAATTCACTCAGGTGCCAGACATTTACCAACCACCTCCCACAAGTCAGGAGTATAGTAAGGCAATAGGGTCATGGAGGTGGAGACCCACAGAGGAACAAGCAGGGGGTACAAAGACAAACACCCAGCTGTTCTAACATGAGGGGACAAGTGCAGAGTGTGGTAGCAGGCCCACGAGAAGCACTTAACCTATGGAGCTGGGCATCCTGGGAGTCTTCCAGATGAGAAGTGGGGTAGATGATGACGGGGCTCCAATGATTAAGAAAAGCTAGGGTAAGGAAATGCAGAAATCTGAATACTTGGCACATCTAAGGAATTTGACTAGTTCACAATGGCCAAGGTGACAAGGTAGCAGAGGCAGGCAGGGCCAGGTCCTGAAGGCTTGCATTCTGAATATTAGGATAAGGTGTCTCACCTGAAGCTAGCAGAAATTCTCTAAAAGATTCTTACCCGAAAAGTTATGGTCACATTTGTCACTCTGGTCATAGATGATAGACAGGTAAAGTCAGAGGAAGTGAGACATGTTGAAAGGATGCTGCAGGATTTTAGCCAGAGCAATGATGGCAAGAATAAAGGAAAGGGCCTGCAAATGGGAAGGGGTGGTTAGTGCACCTGCCGAGCCACGTGACAGGCTGTGGACAGCGAGGACAGCGCAGGCAGCCAGGGGATACCAAGCTGTCTGTTTCAGCTTGTTTTTAGGTAACACTGCCATCTAAGAGGAGACAGGAGGAGGAACATGGTGAGGGAAATGAGGGAAGAAAAGCATATTTGTCTTGGATGTGAGGCCTAGGATGCCAGTGGAAGCCAAGCTCCAGTTTATGTTGGAAATGTGGATAAGATTAGTGCGGGAGTGTTTAATAGGAAAATGAGGCAGAAGACAGCAGCCTGGTAAGCCTCTGAGAACACAGGTGGATTCCCTGAGCAATTTACAAACACACATACATGTGATGGGCATGATTTTACTTCAGTCAGGACATATGACGCAGAATACCAAACTTCGTAATATTCTTACCTTGGATCAGATCTTTAGCCTCTTGGGATACATTCTTCCAAGCTTCCCCTTCAAAGGAGAAATCTCCCTTTTTAATTTTCTTCATGATTTCCACCGCGCTAGTGCAAGTCAGGCTTCTGTCATGAGACTGGAATGGAACCTGCCCTGACAACATTGTGTACTATCATGGAAAAAAGTAAAACAGAATGACTGCCAAGATCACTGTCCAAGCCACTCCAGTAAGCCTCTTACTAACTTAATCAGCATGACTTGCCAACTATTATGACTAGCATTATTGGGTTTAAAATTATGTGATTCTATCACTGAAGTAATAAGCACATTTTAACTCACAAATAAAGTAGTATGGCTCTTTACGATACCAAAATTGAAAGCCATTTTAATAATTACAGTAGTTCCCCCTTTCTAAGAGGAGTGAGATGTTACAATTTTAGTTAGTTATCTGGCAATCAACTTTTTTTTTTTTTTTTTTTTGGTACCAGGGATCGAACTCATGACCTCACGTTTGCAAGGCAGGCGCTTGTGCCACTGAGCTAAATCCCTGGCCCCTGGCAATCAACTTTTGTTGAGAGTAATTTTCTGAGGTGAGCATAGTGGTGCATGCCTGTAACCTCAGCACTCTGGGAGGCTGAGGCAAGAGGACTGCAAGTTCTAGTCCAGCTTGCTGGGGAGGCAGTTCTGTGTGAAGGATCTGGGTTCAATCCTCCGTAGCAGGGGAAAAAAGGAGAATAATTTTCTGTCTACAGATTGTCTGTAAATAGTGTAACAAATAACACAGAGACATACCTATGTGTATATAAATGCAGATATAGTTAAATGTTTGTCTGTTTCTATATATGTACTGCATATGTCTATGAGGGAAGAAATGTATGCACACAAGAGAAAATTAGAAAAGATAAATGTAGCAAAATGTTAGATGTTTGCAGTATTATTCTATATTCGCTGGTTTTTAAATTTTCAAAATAAAATTCTGGGAACAGAATGAACAAATATGGTCTCAAGTACAAAACACTTGCAGAAAATATATATTAAATGGAATTATGTGTCACCTCACGGGTATGTTATAGATCCTCTCTTACATTTTCTAAAACCTTTTAAATGCTGAACTTTTGAGTTTCCTCCTAAATTCATACCTTGAATCTCTATCCTCCTATGTAACTATATTCAGAGATACAGCCTTTACAGAAGTAACTAAGGTTAACACAGGTAGGGTTTTGATCCAACAGGCTCATGTCCTGAAAACAGTGGACACCAGAGAGCTCTCTTTGTGTGAGTGCGCACCAAAGAAAGTCTATGTGAGCACACGACAAGCAGGCAGCCAGCTGTAACTAAAGGGGAGGGTGCACCCCATGCTGCCAGCAGCCTGACTTTGGCCTGTCCAGCTTCCAGAACTGTAGGAAAATAAAATGCTGTCATTTAAGTCACTGAGTGTGCAGTATATTGTGATAGCAGCATAAGTAACTTAATATGCTACATAAACACTATTTTAATCAAAGTTTTATGCATTTCAGACAGGAAGTGTTACATGTATGGCATATATTGCTGTAATCCAAGTCACATAGGACATGTGGAGTACTGATTTTATTCAAAGGGGGTAATATAACTTATTTTCATGTTAAAATATCCATATTCACATTTATTACATGTGAAATGCAAAAGGGCCATGCATTTCAAAGGCACGCTAGGAAGCTCCAAATAAATCTTGTGCTTTCTGTGAGATAATTCAGATTTGTACGTGTATGTCTAAAGACACACGTTCATGTTGCAATGCATTCTCTTTTCATGACAGTTTAATGCAGGTGCTAATTCTGTTCATTTTCTTCTGTAACTATTTCATCACATACCTCTAAAAGGCAAGACTTTTATAAACCATAACCATAACCCAACATCATACCTAAAAAACCAGTGGCAACTCCATACTCTCATTCAATATCTAATTAATGTTTAAATTTCCCCCAGTGTGTTTTATATATGGTATATATATTGCAATTATACCTATATAAATTATTTAGAATTTGAATTTAATAAATTAATTTAAATTATAAATTGCTTGAATCAGAATTTAAGGAAGATATGAATATTGTTTCTTAAGTGTCTTGATATACAGGTTCCCACATTCTTTTCTCACAATGTATTTGCTTAAAAAATTGGTGGTCTGTCTTCAGGAACTGCCCACAGTCTGTCCAGACACTATGATTGTACTTTGTGGTTCTACTTAATCTTGTTTGTATTCTGTACTTTCTTAAAATTCTGACAATCAGTGCTTCCATCCATGTAGCTATGGAAAATTACTTCTACAAAAATGACATTTAGAGGCTCCAAAATACCTTTCTGTATGTCTAAGATTCTTAAAATCAAGAGTTTGATGATCATAATTAGCCTAGATGTGCATTCTCTTTTATTACAGAAAAGAAAATTAATACTAAAAATGAAAGCCTCTTTATTTACATTTTGGGAGACTGTTATTAATAAAAATGTCATCAATTTAAGTCCTTACAACTCTTAAATCTATAGAATATAATTGTTTACTTTTACTAAGAATAATATTATTCATAAATAACTTTAGTTTGAAAATAATAAATGATGATTTAAAATTGCTCAAATGAAAGTCACTTAAAGCTTAAAAATAAAGAAGCAGCATCCCGCAGGGACAAGTGGCCAGCCAATAAGGGGGAAACAAACTGACACCAAAATAAACCCCAGATGGAGTACAGATTGAAGGATAAAAATAAAGTGGAGTAATTCTAGAGGAAAATTTAGGAGAATATTTTTATAACATTGGGTTAAGGGTAGGTGTGGTGGCAATCTAACAAAAAAGACACATACTGTAAAGGAAGAGAGTGATATGGAAAAACAAACACAAAACACAACAAAATCTCTACATAAACCCTTCTAAAAATAAAACCAAAATCCTCTATTATTATAAACAAAGTTTCCAAAACCAAGAATAAGCCAGAAAAACATTCCCAATATTGATGTTAGATGAAGGATTAAAATCCTTAATAGGGGTTTATAATTCAGGAAGAAAAGTCTCCTTGTAGGAAATGGGCAAAGCTTGTAAAAAGCAGTTCATGAAAAGGAAAATATAAATATCTAGATTTATGAAGAGATAGTCAAACTGAATACTTATCAAAGAAATGCATGTAAATTATAACTTAAGATAAAAATTGATAGCATCCAAGGTACTTGCATATAATTGGAATGAAACCCAGTATATCTTTCTAAAAGGAAATCTAGGCAGTATGTTGAAATCAAAATGTGTGTACCCTTCTCCTGGGAATTTATCCCAATGAAATAATGAGACAAATGTAAATATGTATATAAAAATATTCATTATTGCAGAGTTTATAATCAGTAAAAAATAGAAAAATTTTAACTGCTCATCAGTAAAGGAATGGTTAAATGAATTTTGGAGACTCAAACTACATGTATATTGAAGTCCCACTTACTGAAAACCCTGTATGTATATCCATGTATAGCAAAACACATAGAAAGGTATGAAGCACATACACATATAGGAAGGGAAGGCTAGTGGAAGAAGGAAGCTTGGGAAACATGTCTGAATGGCAAAATTGTGATTTTCACTTTGTTCCTTATATCTTGCTGCACTGTCTGAAAATTTCCCCTAAGAACATGCATTACAAATTACAGAAAAAGTACAGCTATTTTGAGGTAAAAAACATGCTGAGATTTTTCTATCTTATGTTGAGTGTTTGATCAAAGCAGCTAGGCAAATTTTTGGAAAGCATGCTCACCATGATTACTATAAATTGCCATAAATATTTCTGGTTTTATCTATTAAATTGTGAGTTTATCCTAAAGGACTTTAATTACACTTTCAGTCTGGAATTTCACAGAAGTTAAAGTGTTTTTGCATTAACATAATTCTGCTTTTCTTACATTATATCCAATACAGTATGTGTCATGAAAACACACTATCACTTCTTTTAAAAAAAAAAAGTATAACTTCCATTCATGTGAGTCACAGGTAACTTTAGTATTTCAAAATAAACCAAATTTAGTTTTAAGAAATGGATATACTCTTTGGTAAGACCTTCAATTGGTCACACAGGAACCATTTTGTCATTTTTTTCCCCGTAAGTTTAAGAAAAACAGCAGGAGGGGCATAGACACACTAAGCATGGAACATGGAGGACAGAAAGGCATGGGGCAGGTGTGAAGACTATTAAGATGAACTCACCAAGATAACACCCAAGCTCCACAGGTCACAGGACTCATCATAGCCATTATGATTCAAGAGTTCTGGGGCTGCGTAATGAAGGGTAAAGCATGGAGTCTTCAGAGGCTGATTGTCAGGGGGCTTGAGGCGCGCAAACCCAAAATCGATTACTTTAATTTCCAAGTTGTCATTTTCATCAGTGAACAATAAATTCTGTAAGACACCAATACTTCAGTTAGTTTCTCATTAAAACATCAGGGGATCTGCTGCTCCCATTTATGGAATATCTTCTCTGTGTATATTATTGATATAGACACAACAATATTAAAATCAGTCCAAGCAATAATCCTACAATGGTTCCCAAATGTTCAACTGAAAAGAAGAGACGCTTGACTCTAACTCTAAATGAAAAAGCTAGGTTGTTAGTTAGGAAGACACGCTAAAGCCGAAAAGCGAGGCTTCTTGCCCAAATAGGCACGCTGAGAAGACAAAGGCAAAGTTGGGGAAGGAAATTGGAGAGCTACTTCAGTGAACATAAAAATAACAAGAAAGCAAAAGATCTCTACTGCAGACATGAAGCAAGTCTGAGTGGCCTGGATATAAGATTAAATCAGCTACAGCCTTCCCTGAAGCTCAAGTCTAAAGAGCAAGGGCTTAACTCTTCAATTCGGAGAGATACGGAAGCTGCAGAACAGTCTGAAGCTAGCAGAAGTTGGTTCATAAGGATCAAAGAAAGATTAAATGTTGTTCCCATGACATAAACATGCAAGGTGAAGCAGTACATTCGGATGTAGAAGCCACAGTAAGGTAGTGAGAAGAGTCAGCTGAGATCACCAAGGGAGGGGGCTATGCCAAACAGACTTTCAGTGGAGATGGAACAACCTTCTGCTGCAGAAGACACCATCTAGGAGTTTTACAGCCGCAGAGAAGTCAAAGCTTTAAAGGACAGACTGACTCTTGTTAGGAGCTAAAGCAACTGATGAACTCAAGGGGAGGCCAATTCTCATTTAGCATTCTAAAAATCCTAGGGCCCTGAAGAATTATACAAAATCTTCTCTGCTTGTGCTTTAGAAAAGGAACAACAAAGCTGGATTAACAACTTTATCTATTTACAGCATAGCTTCCTGAATATTTTAAGCCTACTGTTGAGAACCAACTGCTCAGGCAAAAAGATTCAATATCACCATTCATTGACAATGCACCTGGCCACTCAAGGACCCAAGAGGAGATGCATACCATTAATGTTGTCATCTGCCTGCTTGCACAGCATGCATTCCACAGCACATGGATCAAGCAGCAATTCTGACTTTCAAGTCTTATTATTTGTGTGTGTGTGTGTGTGTGTGTGTGTGTGTATTTATGTATGTATTTTGCAATACTGGGATTGAACCCTGGGCCTTACACACAGTAGGCGAGAGCTTAACCTCTGAGATACACCTGCAGTCGAGTTGTATTATTTAAGAAAGGTATTTTATAAGCCTATAGCTGCCATGAAAAGTGATTCCTCTACTGGATCTGGACTAAGTAACCTGAAAACCTTCTGGAAGGATTTGCTATTCTAGATGCAACTTAAGAACATTTGCAATTCATGGGAGGAGGACAAAATAGGAACATTAACAAGAATTTGAAATAAAAGGATTCCAACTCTGAAATTCTACTGTAGATGAAATGCTATAAAACTATATCATATGCTACAGAGAAACCTTTCACAAATGGATGCGTTAATCACTGGAGTAACCTCACCTTCAACACCCATTGGCCTCCAGGCACAACTCTGCACCAGAAATGACTGAGCCTCACTGCATGGTTAGGGCGCCATCAGAAATTTTTAGTAATAAAATATTTTAAAATTAAGGTATGTGTATTGTTCTTTTAGACAATGCTACTGCACATACCATAGACTATAGTATAGTATAAAAATAACTTTTATATATACTGGAAAACCAACAACTTCCCATGACTTGTACTACTGTGACCTTCACTTTACTGTGGTAGTCTGAAGCCAAACCCACAATATTCCTGAGGTATACATACATTTGTTCACTGAATAAAGTAATTGAAAAGTGACATAATATCTAGGACAGTCCATTAAAGAAAACATGGTGGAAATACACATTTCATTTCAGAATTATTTTCCCCAAAACAGTTAATACTTAAATATATTCTGATGTTTAGGGATACACCTCAAATATTAAGATGATACTGTTATTTTGAAGCACACATCCACCCAGACTTCTAGATCGCTAAGGCTTTCCTGTACTACTTTTATGCTTGTCATATACTTCATAAATGTTAACTGTACTGATGTACAAATCATTTTAACCAGTACATCCAGTCAGTACTCAAAGTAAGTGAATATGATTAGACTGTCTTTGTCCTTACACTGATCAAATTATTCCCAGCTTTGGAACACAATTTGCTTTGTTAATATTCTAGTTCAAATAAAAGACATCACAGACAGCTTCTTTTGTACAAAGAAAAATCTTCTAAGCCTTTCACTTAAAAGTTGGAAATGAATAAAGTGGGAGGAAAGAAAAGCAAAAAATAAACTGAATTTCTGCCATACAATGTTTAACTCCTAATTTGGATAGCTGAAGACACAGCTGGGTTCATGGATGTTTTCTTTCAGCAATTAACACCTAAAGCCCGCACTGTGCTCCCCAGAGCAGTGAGTAGCACTTCTGCCCCCTCTTCATTGCAGCCTGCTACATCGCTGGAGATCCCCTACATTTATTCCATATTAAGCCTGGAGAAGGACTTCCCTGCTGCAGTTCTCGAAGTGGAGGAGATGAGGGAATGTAGCATTCACCCTCACTGGTGGCCTTCATCGCTGCTCCTCTTCCTGAGCACGTAACAGTGGGAGCACCACCTGCCTATCCACACACACCATGAGTCAGAGACAGCTCCACGTGGAGATGTGCGGACCAGACACGGCCAGGAGTGGAAGGAAGTACCCGGTCATTCCCCTTTTATCATTTCCAGGTTCATGGGAAACTAATTTCATATGTATATGACTTTTCAAGAGCATGGGGCCAGTTTGAAAAATACAAAGCAACCTACTAAGGAATGTCAGCCCACTTCTAAATTTATCTGATTTTCACTTACAACTTAAAGTTTTGCCTATGTGGGAAATGAAAGGCACCTAGGCAAAAGATAACCAGATCTTAAAATGCTGCACAGGAAAGAGATTCAATCTTTAATATATACTATGCCATTTAAAAGTCAAAGCTATACGATTGTGAAGTTGTTAGTTCAAAAGTATTTTATCATTTCTCTAAAATCTGGTTCAGTTTAAGATTATAATTATAGTAGAGTGTCCTCAATAATCTGACAATTCTGCTTCATTTCAAATGAAGAAAAGAAGAAGAATTAAGCTACACAGTTTCTTTTTACCAGGAAAGTAGAAAGACATATTTAAATTCTACCACAGAGGACAGTTGCCTCATTTGAGACTCATGAGATGACAGATGGCCAGTTATCAAAGAATAAAACATGTGAAAATGAATTTTATACAGTCATGGAACAGATCTTTCTCATTAAAAAAACTACATGTCTGCTCCTTGTCTATCTATCAAGAAAACATTTAAGTGGTGTGCTTTCACATTTAAAAATAGACAGCTGATCTCCAATGTACAGAGCACCATATTTGCAGTGGGCGTCACGTAGGAGAGTGAGAACTTTGACGAAGGAAGGAGAGGGGGAGCTATCATAGTTGCAAGTTCACAAAACACAATTCACTTTGGATTAATTACTTGTCATGTGAATAACAGTAATATAAAGTACACAGACAGAAGTTTAAATACCTTAAAATCAGTCCGCCATATTTGCGAGTCCTAAAACTGTGGATTCGACCAATCCAGGATCAAAAACAATGACAAAAAATTACAGCTATATAGAACACATTTTTTCTTACCACTGTTCCCTAACCAATGTAGTATAATAACTATTTACATAGCATTTACATTACATTAGGTATTATAAGTAATGCAGGGAGGATTTGAAGGCTATGGGAAAGTTTTGTAGGCTACATGCAAATAATGTATCATTTTACTAAGGGCTTTGAACATCCGTGGGTTTGAGTATCTGCAGGGGATCCTGGTCTAATCCTCCAAGGATACTGTGGGATGACTGAATATTTCAATGAATAGATTTCCTTCTTTAAAACATCATCTTCTTCTAATAATTCAATATACTTAAAAAGGCAAAAAGCAACGCCTTTAGAGAAATATCTTTTTGTGGTTTAACTAAAAAGAAATACTAAGTATATTAATATTTTAAATATACTTGAAACACATTATAGTCACATGGTAACAAAAAAGTTCTATTTTTGAAAAAACAGTATATATAATTTTGCATGGGGTAAGGGATGATTCATGCTTTCTTTTTATAAATCACTGTTTTTTGTTTTTAATTTACATTATTATTGTGCTGATTTTCAAAAATTTTTCACATTTTTGATACTAATGATTTGAGTTAGAAATTTCTTTAATAATCTTTTGAAAGAAGAAATATATAAAAGCTGCTCCTTTTGCATTGCTACACTGTTCTAAAAATATTACAGTCTGAGCAAAGAAAAGCCCATATAAAGATGGCATAATTTTTATTAAACCTGACAATGCTTTGTGTGTAAGTATGCAGAATGGAATTATATACATTTCTCTCAGAGCTAACTGATTTGATTAAAAATGTGAAAAATAAACTTTAAGAATAATTTATTGTACAAAACCCTCTCCAAAATGGAATACATATAGAAGGGATATTATTTTCTGTGATAAAATTTTCCACTGCTATTTTTAGTCCACAACTGTTGCATCAAGTATTTTTTCCATAAAAGGCTTTCACACTTACAAATATAACTTTAAGATGATCAGCTAGCAAAAAAATGACAAATTTATTTTAGAGTGACATAGAAAAGGAAAAAAAAATAAAACCTAAGAAGCATGTTTTCAAGCTTCTACTTCAGAGCCCCAGTGGGGAAAAACCAACCGCCCTGAGATCCCACATCTATTTGCAGGATATTTAATAATGGTGCTAGGTTTAATTACAGCAGCAACCACAGTGCAAACTTGCTACCTCAGGTTTGAGGTCTCGGTGCACTACTCCGACATCGTGCATGTGGCTCACAGCTGAAACAAGCTTCCGCATGATGTAGCTGGCTTCTGTCTCACTGAAGTGTTTCTTCTTCTTGATGCGTTCAAACAGCTCTCCCCCATTCAGAAGTTCCATCACCAGAAACGTATGAAGCTAGAAAAGAAAAAAAGTAATAATTTGAGAGTCTTTGGGGGGGGTTCTTTTTTTGAACCATGAATCGAACTCAGGATCTTGTGCTTGCCAGGCAGGCGCCACGGTGCTGAGATGTATCCCTGGCTCCTCAGAAGGAGCAGAAGTCCACTAACGTAGGAAATGCTTATTGACTACATCATTGGTAAATTTAAACAACTGGTAAATTTAAATAATTCCTTATTAGAATAACCAACATCAATCTTTGAATTTTAGAGGAAAAAACTGAAGGACAAAGAAACTTTTATAGAATTCTATTTTTATTTTTATTTTATTTTTTTTGGCATTGGCTATTGAACTCACAACCTCGTGCTTGCCAGGCAGGCACTTATGCCACTGAGCTAAATCCCTGGCCCTACAATTCTATTTTGGTAATGGAAAATTTCAACTACTGTAATGAAATCTTCATATACCCTTTCTTTGACCAATTCTTGCATTTGAATTCCATTCCAACCTTCTTTCATGAGTTTACACATCTTCTTTTTAGTGTGACCCAGTGCTGACAATGATCTTGAGTTCTCTGTTATAAATAATATAGAAGGCTAAATGTTTGCTATGAGATTGCCCAGTGAGCTTCAAAACAAGAGCAAGCTGGGATTTGAAAGCCACTTCTGTTCCTAATAATTTTGAGGATGCTCCTCTACGTCTAGGAACTTGAGAACCCTTACCAATAAACTGTAGGTAAAATGATAAAATGTCTGGACGTGTCTAGAATAGTGGCTTTCCAGGGATGTCCATCTCCTCAGAACCTCTGGCTACTGTCTTACATACTGAAAGGGTCTTTACAGATGTATTTAGTGAAAGGTGTTGAGATGGGAAGACCATCCTGTATTTTTTGTGAGGGTCTGTAATATGACATGGGACAACATAAACAAAAGATTTAAGTATGGCATAGAAGGGTCACAAGCTAAGGAATGTGGGTATCTTCCAGAAGCTAAAAATGACAAGTAAACTAACAGTACATGAGTTTCCAGAAGGAACCAGCTCTGTCTACATTTGGACTCTAAACCAATGAGACTGATTTTGGATTTCTCTTCTCTAGACTGTAGAATGACTTCATATTATTTGACGTTCGTGGTGTTTCTTATAATAGCAATAGAAAACTCTTGGCGTGTATGAAGCAAGATCATGGCACATAAGATGCACTATTCTATCACAGTCAAAGTCTGAAGACCTATATCTAATCACTGTCACCATTAGTTGAACAAGACCGTGGATATGGAGATGATCTAGACAATTGTGTCACCATCATGGGAAAAACCCAACATACATTTCAACAACTGCACATTACAATGTATTTATACTAATATGTATAAGATTATGCCGAGAGACAATTTATATTCTAGTAAGTTCTGAATATAGAAATAGCAAGGAATCAACTTGTGACATAAAAATGAGGAATGTTGTTCCTGAGATCTAACATCAGTCTTAAGATCAAATAGCAAATGTCTTGGTTGGGGTACAGCTAGTGGCACAGATACAAAACGCCACAGTGGTGTGTCTAAGGACATCCACTGTTCCCTAGATTGATACGTGAATTTCTTTTTATTTGCACAATACGTACTGCCCAGTTTCTTCTCGAGCAACTCTAGTGGACAGAGCACTCATTGTCTCCACCAAAACTGAGTGGATCACCAAGGCGGAGGCAATGCAGGAGCAAGAAGAGTGGTTCCTCCTGAGTCCTTGCTTCAGAGATGACCTTCTCTGACTGTGAGAACTGATGAGCAAGGAGGCGGTGATGCCAGTAGGGGGTGGTCCTGACTGCCTAATATAAACACCAGGCTGTGTTTCTACTGCCTGAAGGTGGGACAGTAAAGTAACTACAAGCTGGGTGGGTGCTGATGGTAGACTCAGGTCCCAGCCTTATTACTTACAAACTGAGACTCTGTTACTGAGCCTCGGTGAGTTTCTACTTCTTCCCTGGAAGGGTTAAGGTAAGGACTCTGGTAACACGTGAAGATGTCTCACGCAGCAGTTATTACAGATCTCAGTCACTATAGAGGCTACCCCTGCTGCTGCCTGACCGCATCACAACGTGTCATTCTTGGCCACAGTGTTTTGGGAGAGCAAAAGCTGTGGTGCAGAACTGAGCCCCAGCTCTGTTAGTCAAGGATGTCACAAGAGCACAGTGAGGACAGCCCAGAGCGGCACATCAGATTTTTCGCTGCAAGACTTTCACTCAGTCATTCCATATCTTGGTACAAGTCTCCTAACCCTCTGGAATCAGCTTCTTTATGGGTAAAATAAGGACAAAGCACACTCAGGATTGGTTTTAGTTCCTGTGTCTCCATGCTGTCCTGAGAAGAACCGTGTCATCCCTCCCAGTCTGAGAGGGAAAGAACACTAATGGAGCAACGCCAGACTTGGGAGGTGGCAGCGGGAGAGGCCGCGAGGTGACACAGGCCTGATACAATGGCGCTCCTCCCATACCCCAGGTGACATGCTTCCCTCCTGGCTTCCCTTGAGAAAGCACGTGGCAGAGGGAGTGGCAGGACCTGGCTGGCAGCTCAGCAGAATTTGCTACCTGGAGCAAGAAGACGAGAGGGAGGATCTCTGGCCTTCTTCCTGTTTGTCCTTTAGCTTGTGGTAATTTGGATTAAGACTACATTCTACTCTAGCAGTGAAAAGAGATTTGGAGGTCCACAATTATTAAGTACTGAGAGGTGTGCTACTGTGTGGTCACCAAACTATGGTAAATAGCAGCTGCACTGGCAAAAAGCACACTGCAGCCTGCAACAGTGCCACTGAGCTCCTGCCCTTCTTCTCATGGCATATGTGGCCACAAGCAAGGAAAGCCGGAGAGGTGAAAGGATGAACTGACTTGGGGGTGGGGAAGGTGTGTGGTGGTTTCTCTGCTCTTCCTAGTGGCTGAGTGACACTCCATATTCTCTGATGCAGCAGACCCACAAAACTGGTGAGAAACAGAACCTTTACGCAATTTAGTCAGCACACACAGACAGAGAAAAGAACACGTAGAATACCTGATCGTGAAAAATTTCATGCAACTTCACAATATTGGGGTGTCCTTCACAGAGTTTCAGAGCTGTTATTTCTTTCTGAGTATTGGCTTCCATCCTGTAAGATGAAGGAGTTAGCATCATCTAAATGTCTCTTCAAACACGTTCTTAATGACAGTATTGGCCCAGTCCTAATTTTGTTTTTATCTACAGTGCATTCAGAATAGAGTATCAAAGAGCAAAATGAGTTTACATGAAAGTAACAAATCAAATCACCCACCAGAGAAATTATGACTTTTTTTTTTTTTTGTCTTTTTGGGACAAGGTCTCACTATGCAGTTCAGGCTGGTCTTGGGCTCACTTTGTAGCCCAGGCTGGTCTCAAACTTGCAAACAATTCTCCTGCCTCAGCCTCCCAAGTACTGGGATTACAGGAGTGAGCCACCATGCCCGGCTTTTAAGTTAAGACTCTTTCTTGGAGAAAATTATTTGGAGCCAGAATAGAGCCAGGATGCTCTCTTTGCCTAGCAATTTGGTAACAGGACTATAGACTCATGGGCTGGGGATGTGCCTCAGTGACTTACACTCGCCTAGCAGTGTGAGGCTGGGGATTCAGTCCTCAGTACAGGGGAAAAGACTATGCAATTATGAAGGTAATAATTAGTAACAAAAACAACAAAATGATTATTAAAAGTATCAGTGGCTTGTTAAATAATTTCAGAGAAAAGTACACCACAGATTTAACTAATAGAAACAGTAATAGCTACTGAAATCACTAAGCAAGTCTGATTAAATGTATTATACAAGTTTTCCCATAATAACCTCAAATGTATAATAGATTATAATTAATATAAAAGTGGACTGGTTTACCAGAAAATACTTATTTGACCTAACAGTATAATGAATCAACTAATGAGCCCAGTGGTTAAGCTGGTAGGGAGAAAGGCTTACAACATATTATTAGTTTCTTTTTCAATGAAAACCTCTTAATTTATGAATTCATTGACTCAGATAAATACAACAGAAAGACTTTAAGAAATGGGTATACCTTTTGCTGATTATTTTCACTGCAAATGCTTGGTTACTTTTTTTGTGTATACACTTTCGACAAATTGAAAAACTTCCTTCTCCTAGTGGTTTGTCCTTTAGATCTAGGTCATAGTGTTGATAGAATGGAGAATCCTGGTAAGAAATCAACATCATTTAACTTAAGAAAAGGTTAGTAAAGGGATAAGTAAAACTATAAAGTAATACAACATTATTAATAGTAGTAAGTATGAATGAAATATATTTATCATCTAAAATTCATGTCATTTCATTTTACTTCTATTTTCTTTTTCTTGTCTTTTTGAGACAGGGTCTCACTATGTAGTTCAGGCTGGCCTTGGGCTCACTTTGTAACCCAGGCCTGCAAACAATTCTCCTGCCTCAGCCAGCCCAGTGGTGAGATTACAGGAGTGCGCTACGACAAGCAGCTTTCATTTCTATTTTCACCTACATCATTAATTTAAGATATATATTTCTGTATCTGCTTTGTATTTTTGTTCTGTTTTGGTAGTAGGGATCGATTTCATGACCTTGCCAGGCAGGCTTTTATGCTGCCAAGTTAAATCCCCAGCCCAATACTTCTATATCATAAAAAAGAGCGTATTCAAATTGATGTTAATCATTCTTTAGGGCAAATACTGCTATTTCCATTTATTCATTTTTAAAAATTATACGCATTAGTTGAATGGTAAATCTATTAAATTTATGGAACTAGTGAACATTAGTGTTAATATTGAAATATTCATGCAAACTATGAAGTGATCACGTATCTATACCTTCATCATGGCACTCCTGGCAACATTTGTCACTCCAGGACGTTCAACTTCCATTTGAAACTGAAGAGGATCTATCACAGCTGCGTTACGCTTGAATAGGATGGAAGGAGCAACAAAGGAATAGCCCTAAGAAAGAGAAGGCAAGGTGAAGAATGAGGACTTACCGTTTTCCAGTGTAGCACAGACTAGATTAAGATGATTTCTTTTCTTAGAAACACATTCAAGTGATTGTTGACATGAATCTAATTTCATTTTATTTGTAATCCCAAATGCAGTTACTTTAATTAAATAGAAAAATGCTTTTCAGAAGGAGATAATGCCATCTTCTGGCAGAATTAAACCAATTCAATAATAAAGGTAGAAAAATACTTCTTTTTTTAAAATTTTATTTTAAAGAGGGTAAAATTAAAACATGACGAAACAGAACAAAACAGATCATAAGAGAACAATGTAAGAGACACAGATTTCAAAGCAAGATAACCGGAGATCTTTATTGTCTATCATATTGTCTCTTGTTTTCTTCCAAATAGTTGTCCATATCTTCACATACAGTGAATTCATACAAAACAAAATAGTATAAAACTGATCAGAACAGGATGATGAAGGCATTTTAAGTCTTCAAGACCAGACAATAAGGAAATCGACAATGGCTGCCACAGTATCTCTTATTCTCTTCAAAATAGCTGTCCATATCTTCACGTATGTTGAAATTAAACAAAACAAAACAGACTAAAATCACTTTGACCAAAGAATAAGAGTATTGCTGGATTTCACAACATTACACTACAGAATCAGCACTGGGGACCTTAGTATCGCTTTTTCTTCAAAGTAGCTGTTCATTTCGTCATACATTATATAATCAGTTCTCATAAACTGTTTAGAAGTGAAAAATACTTCTTTCCTATCCTAATTTCAAAACTGACTCAGAGCTGCATTTCTTTTGCTTTTTGCTAATAACTATTTGCTTATAAACATAGCTGATTTTTCAAAAAAAACCCCTCAAGATGTAAAACAAGGTAGCCTGTCTCAAACTAGAAAATACTAAAAACTAGAAAAATAATGATTTTGGGGCCAGGTATGTGGCTCAATGGCATAAGCGCCTGCCTGGTAAGCCCGGGGTCGTGAGTTTGATCCCTGGTACTGAGAAAAAAAAAAGAAGCAAAAAATAATTTTCATTAGTTTCTAATTCAGCAATTGTTTGACTTGCATTCTATTCTAGAGAATAGTTAAACTTAACATTGGGTTTTGAAAAGGAGCAAATCTAATGACAATGATGTGGAGAGCTCGAAGTTATATGACAGATGATTCATGTGTTCAAGCTGGAGCATTCACTAGTTTATCAACAAACATCTACTAAGTGTGTTGTCATTTGCTAGACAGTGGCATGAAATGAGCAAGAGACCCAGCCTGGATGGTCAAATTAAACCACACCACGGCACTTACAGGAGTGCCAGTTAGTAGACTATCTTAAGCCTGATGAAGAACTTTTCTTGCTTTTTTTTTTTTTTGGTACCAGGTATCAAACTTACGACCACACGCTTGCAAGGCAGGCACTTATGCCACTGAGCTAAATCCCCAGTCCTGAAGAACTTTTCTATATTAAAATTCTTTCTCAGTCTTTATGAGTGGGAAAGCAATATGATTATTCACTGACGATAAAAAATAAGACATTATGAACTAAAGAATATTCTATATGAATTGAGATACAAATAAAGCATTATTGTAATTTCTATAAAAAAGCCTGAACAAAAGTAAAATTTTAGGTATAAAATCAGTATCTCCTTATACAAAAATAAATTCATAAACAATATCTACTATTTAGTAACCTAAATTAGCTTCAATTAGCAATTTAAAATGTCGTTATACTTAATACTCCTGAAGATTAGAGAATCCCAGTTTTAAGATGCCTGCAAAATGACTTTAATACGGGGAAACCGTCTTTTTTCCCAAAGCGACACGGCCAGCACACACGGGCGCCTGCAAGATTACCTGGAACAGCCGCTCTGAGTTCTGGGGCAGGGCTGCGGGAGAGTAGGTGGGGTCCATCTCTGTGAACTCTTCCGCAAAGTTACTCACATCGAGTTCATCTCGGATGACTGGCTTGAATGGTGCAGGAACTTTTTTGGCAGCTAAGTCATCCCAATTTATTTTCTAAAGCAGAGAAAAAGAATTGATAAAAAGAAGAAGTAAATTAAAAATTGTATGTATCTCCTATGAATAACAAATACAGGTTAGTATTTTGATGAACTGGAAGATAAGCTAATGATAATGGCACATATTTCAAACTAATAATCCCCGCCTTTTCTAGCTGTAGCAGAGCTGGAGGAGAGGCTTTCTGAAGGTGAGCCTGCTTCCCTCCGCGCAGTCTCACAGTGGCCTCTAGGGGGCACCAACACACCCTGATTCACCCTTACAAATACCAGAAAAATTACTTTTGTCCTGAGCCTTCTGGCAAAACTCTCCCAAACAAAAACCCTAAAACAAAAAAAAAAGCAAAACGAGAATGCAATAAAGGGTTTAAAATGTTTTGTGGGTATTAATACTAACTCTAAAGAATAATTTTTATTTTCTAGAGGCAATGTTATCTGAGGGTCTCTCTTGTACTTGCTTTTCCTCTGGGTCATCTAGACAGATTAAAAAATACTAAGCAAGCCTCTGCTTATGTCCTTAATTTAAATGATGCTATTACACTGATGCAATTGCTCTATTTGCATTCAGATGTATTCAACATTTTAGACACGGCCTCTTAACTCCCCTGAAGGATAAGCCATGTCCCCCCTTCTATCCATATTGGACACTTACTGAGTAACTGACATAATTTTATTACAGTTCAACCCTCTATTGTTTCTTTATGTTCCTTTTTCATTTGAAACACCCTTATATTAACACTTACTGACTTCTACAGATCTCCCATTACTAAATTTCTTCAAATCTAAAATGTTGTTATTGATAGTATAATATACCATATCCATAAGAAAGGAAAGAAGCATTATTAGAATCATGATGTTCACAGTAAGATGCATACTGATTTAAGTGATGGTAAAGTGTAAAAATCTATACTTCCTGGTTGATGAATTTTGCTAGGTTTAATTGTTACCACACAATGTTTTTATTATGCTACTTTGTTGAAAGCAAAGGAAATAAAACCATTAAATTACAGATCTTTACATTTTCCTTTCCAGCTAGAATGGGTTTTAAAGATAATTTAGTTCACCTTCTTTATTTGATCCAGAAGGAAATTGAGGCTCAGAAATAAGAATTACCCTTTTCTTTTAAACCCTAACTTGTGGAAGAATTAGAATTTGAACAGTCTCTTAACTTTCTGGCTAGTGTTCTTTCCTCTATACAGCTGTAATGTTTTCCATTAATAGTATATAATTTGCATTTGGCTATTGTAAAGTTTCTAAAAGAAACATCTAGAGTAAAGGGGTAATTTGGAGAAGTACGGTATTAGCATGAGAACGTTTAGTATGCAGAAAATTGAACGCTATTGTGACACTTCCCACTCCTGCTCCACGTATGGAAATGAGACCGCTTAGGTCTGTACAAATAGAATTCTGGTCATTCTAAAAGTTTATCTATCACTTAAAAAAATCAAATCAATTAAATAGTTTAAAATTACTATTCCAAGTTATCAAGAACAGGAAGTTTTCTAATATGAAAGACATATTACAATATTCTTATATTCAATATTCAATACAAATACAGGGAACAATGAAGAAAAAGATACTAGGAAAATATAACTGGGAGTATTTTGGTTACATACTTTCTTGAATTTTACTTGATAATCTTTCAGGCAAGTTTACAAATAAGATATTTGAAATAGTTTGTTCAAATGGTAACCTTTCTATGCCAACTGAATTTGTGAAATAAATACTGAGTTCATTTTATTACAATGTATCTCAGTATGTTTATTTTAACTATATTTCTAGGTTCTTGCTAATCTGTGAAATGTGATGTAGTATTTTAAAAAATGATTACACTGAGATACTGAAATAAACATGCTGTGTTTTGAACACTAAAGTATACAGCAATAGTTATTTTCAATGAATATTTGCTTTCCTATATTTAAGAAGCAGAAAATAAAAAGTGCTTTAAAAGTAAATAAAAAGAATTTTTTGTATATTTATTTGTGTTGGTAATAACATAAAAGTTTTAGTTTACAGAATAAAAAAGAAACTTTGGATGATATAAATATTTAGCTCTTGCTTGTTGATATGATGAAAGTATTTAAAAACATTTGCTTAGCATATTAGGAAGGAAGGCCATGGTACCCCAGGTTTGACCACTTAAGACAATTAGCCAATTCAGTTATTAATATTTGATATATTCTTGGGCTGAGTTGAGCAAACAAAACTGATTGCTATTGCTCAGTGGAATGGTCTCGTACTAGGCTTCTTCATTATAAGAAAAGCAGACACAAAGACAAAGATAATAAAAAACCAACTCTGTATATGCCATGCATGTGCACTGAGAAACAGGTTTGACTTGTCTAAGATTTTTCCAGGGGACAAAGGAAGAAATGAAATCACTATATAAAATGTGAAATGTGGTACCAGTAATAGCTCACTGGTCAAGACAGAAGAAATGTGACAAGTCTCCTTCGTCTCTATGCTAGAATCCCAAGGTACACATGGAAAGCACTTCTCAGAAACTAACTGATCGGTATGGAGAAAATGGAATGCTATTATTCCCTGAGGGAAATCCTCTTTCCCTCAGGGAAAAGACCACTCAGGGCTACAGAAAATGAACTGTGGTCCTTCCTAAAGGGTTCTTGTTTAAAAAAAAAAAAAAAGCTGAGCATGGCTGAGCATGGTGGTGCATTCTGGGTAGTGAGGCAGGAGGACTGAAAGTTTGAGCCCAACAGCATCCTAGGGAGATCCTGTCTCAAAACAAAGGCTGGGGCTGTAGCTCAGTACAGAGGCCCTGAGCTGAAACCCGAAGGCCAGAAAGGAAAAAAGAAAAAGTGTTAACATAGGTGAAAAATAACCCCAGAGGAGCCGTGCAGTCTCTGAACAAGAGTGCCTAGCACGCTGACAGCAGCAGGAGCGTGAAACTATCTATCTGCTCAACAAATTTCACCTGGAAGAAGAGATGTTCTTTAATTTCATCTGCATCCCGTGGACCACATCCCAGTCTCTTCTTGGGATCTTTCATCAGAAGACGCTGAATCAGGTCTTTAGCTAATGCACTCATTTCTTGGGGATATGGAGGCTCACTTTTTAATATTCTCCTGTAGGTGACAAAATTTGCTGTTAAAACAACCAAAGGATGATGTTACAAGTGACAGCTTTTTTTTTTTTTAAAGCAAAAACAAGTACGGTAAAATATATTCTGAAATTGAACTACATTTGTGAGAAAAAAAATACTTAAGATTACATATTAAAGCAAGACAAAATACTTAAAATGGACCAATAAAGTTAAAAAAGTATTTAAAATGAGATACCATGAAGTCATATTTCTGAAACTCAAATGAGCAGAAATAAAAATTACTGGATTATTTTCAGTATAGGTCAATTCCATTGGGAAGCTAAAATCCCAAATATTTCAGTGGGCAAAATAACAGAAGGTAGGGCTTAAGACTAGATTGGATAGCCTACATATAGATGAGGCTCTCTAATTCAAAACTTCACAACATGAAGAACTCAGAAAACTCAGGTAATTGAATTCAGCACTCAGATTTAAAAGAATAAAAGGAAACTTCAACTTTCTCCACCTCTTGCCTCCTTCCCTGTGGGCCAACAGGAATGAAAAGGAAAGTCAGGACCACTTGGATATGAGGCGCCTCTTGATATCTGAGTACAGGGACTAGAGCTGTGGCCTGCATGGGTTGAATGCGCCTGCTTCATTATTTGCTGCTTGAAACAGGCAGGCAAGCCAGAACAATAAGTTAATGAGAAAAGTAATGAGTGATTAAAATTAAGTCTCTCAATATAGTATGCATGAAGATGAACAGTTACCTCATTATTTGGGTTGACAGATCTCTGTTGTGCATATTAATAACTATTGTGGCATGAAATCAGACAATAAATGTGTGAGAGACAATATACTATAGTATACAGTATACAGTATATAGAACATGGACTCTGAGGCCAGACCGAGTTCAAGGCAGGTTTTTGTCCTTACTAAGTGACCTTATTAACCTCTGTGCCTATTTTTTCACCTGCAAAATGGGAATAACAACAGTTATCATGGGTATCATGCATGAAGATGTGCATTGTGCCTAACATAGTACCTGGAACTGAGAAAATTCTTAGAAATATGACTCCTTCTCATCATTCTAAGTCAACCATAAAGAAAACAGACAGGACCTACATTAAAGCACCACTGAAAATTGTGAAATGATAATGAACTTCACTTTGACAAAAATTATAGCAATGTTGTTAAGGTAATGTCATTCTACTTCTGGTACTCCATTCTGGTAACCCAAGAAAATGTATCCCCTCTCCTGTTGCCTTGTTAACATGTTCCCCCTGGCCTGAACCCCCAGTAGTACATGCATGACTGTCTCACATATACCACCAGTGGGTCAGCACCATCCAGCACTGAGACATACAGATTAAAGCCCTGTTGTGAGTGTGTTAATGTTCTGTCACTGTTAGCTGTTTGCAGTGTTCCTAGCATTATCAGATTCAGTCCTCTCCTTAGGTCAGGCACAGGCATATATTTGAGAAAGAAATGGGAAACTTCTTCTCAGGGAAAAATAAATAGACTTTCCTATTTTCTCTGCCTTTACTGTACTTTTTGTAGGAAAGAATTCCTGTGTAATAAATGGAGATACACATATTCTGCTGGTTACATGCTATTGTTGCTTTGGGGCAGAGAAATATGCACTGTGGCTGACATTATCTTAGGGTAATAGCACTGTGCCATCTACTGCTTCTTAAATGTTGGGCAGGTTGCAATGTGTGTTGGAAATCTACTCTGTAGCCAGTACACGGGAAAGCAGAATTAATCATACGAATTCATAGAAAACAGAAATGTCCACCGTGGGGGGTCCACCCTGAAAAGTGTGACGGCTCTACTGAACTGCCAAGCCTGGAGAAAGGAACACAAGGAGACCCCAGCCCAAGTCAGGAGCTTGTCCTGGGTGAAAAACAGCACAAGTGTGCAACTGGGTCTGTGACATGGGCTGCAGGAGGGAGCTGAAACTTTAAATTCTAATGACGTAAAGAGCACATTGGGAATAAAATGAATGGAAATCTAATGGAAGTTCTGCTGCAAGCAGTGCTGGCAAGGGAGCATGGAGATCCATGGGCGACAGCCCCCAAACCATCCCCTTCCCCCAAAATCTGTGCAGAACCAACATGAGTAGTTCTAGCAGACGACAGTGAACATTCTAGCACCCCAGCCTGGAGCACCAAGAGCAGGAGGCATGCAATCAAGACTCTGAAGGACACCACTCAGACTCCTGTCACCTTGGCAAAGGGGTGACACAGGGTTTTGGTTGGTCACATGAGGAATTTGGTAGCTTGTTCCTGTTAGAAACTGCATGTCAGGAAGAGGCCCAAGAACTAGGATGGGGTGGTGAGGAGTCCACCCTTTTCTCTCTGGCACAATGATCTCAGATTTCCTTTCTGCTTACACTGTTTCCTTGAGATGTATCCAGTTAAGGTGAACGTGGCAGCTGTGCCAGGTTGTTGGCAGCCAGCCCTGGAAGAGAGCCTCACCTTGGCTAAGAAATGTGAGCAGGCACAGAGGTCCTGAGCAGCTTTCATTCCAGGACTATGCTAAGGATTTTCAGGAGCATGAGCCTCTGTGTATTATTCCTCTACCCAGGGTAAAGACACAACAGCCGCACTGATTCCCACGCAGGGGTTCACCCACATTTGCTGTGTGGTCTTCTCACTATTGGGTGGGTGGGTGCTGTGGGCTGGGAAGCCCTGCTGAGGTGGCCAGAAGGGCCTGATAAGGCTGTGTTTGATGCTGTCGTGCTGACACACTGTTTCCTGTCCTGTGCCCTCTAAAGAGGGCAAGGTTACCTGAGCTCTATGGGGCTAAATAACCCAGGTGCCAGATTCCAGCTGTGTGTGATTTGTGACTGTCCATGCTGATCGGAAGCTGGGGCCCAGCTGGCACTGCAGAGGCGGTGATGGTGGGGGACTCCCATGGAACATCTGTCCTTAACAACAGTACAGCACCCTGCAGCAAGGGCAGGGAGACATTTCTTGGTTATTGCTGCTACTTTGTCTCAATTTGTTTGATTTCTGAACTGGTAAAAGTCCCAAATAATAACTTTTTTCTGGCTTTAAAATGGATCTGGAAAACTCTAGAAATGGACTGCAATTAGGACCAAATAAATCTTAGAGCCTTCTATAAAACCAGAATAGCTTCTGAGTTGACATGCCACATTCAATACTTCCTATGTGTGATCATGTAATTCATACAACTAGTGTCATCCCTGTTTTATAAAGACTACTAGCATCATCCCTGTTTTATAGAGAACAAAAGTGTCACTTCAAAAAAGCCAGAAATATAAATACTAATTAAAATTTCAACAAGCCATCTTCAAATATGAATGGCTAGATTTGTGAAAATAAGAACATGATATCGTTAAGAACATTCTGAAAAAGAAAATTGGCGATAATTTGCCTATTACAGTTGATCATGAAATAAAACTGTGAAAGTAAAGCTGCCACGAAATAAACAGTAAAGTTAACAGTAAAATGAAGTTAACAGAAGAGACATCTTGAAAACACCCAGGCATTTATAAAACCCAGTGAGCAGTCTACTGTATAGGCTGCATTCTTCAACCAACATGTTGAAACCCGCTAAGACTCTGCTTTGTACCACCACAACAAACAAATTCTGAATGGATGGGCAAATGTAAAAAATAAAATGAAATAAACAAAGTCCATAATAATGTAAAAAGGAATAAAAATATTCTTCCTATACATGAATTTCAGTTTCTGAAAACCTTTGCAGTAAAAGAAACTGACAACTTAGCTTCAGAACTTACAGAATGAAGGCTAAGGACACCCAGGTTAAAATTAAACCTCTGATAGGCAATAAGCAAGGATAGTAAGATACTCATGGTGCAGCCTAGGTGGTATGTGGGTGTACACTGTAACAAATGTCTGAATATTTTCACAAGAAAATGTTTTAGAGAAAGTGTATGAAATATTGTACATGTGTTTTCTATGTTAACTGAAAGATACAGTAAAGAACTATCTCTAAGAAAGCATCACTGACTTTTCACACAGCAGTGTTTGCAAGAATGGGCAGCGCTCCTTCCTTACCCCAGTAAGGTCTTTGTTCACAGGTCGCCTTTTGAGAGAAGTCTTCCTGACCATTCTACCCAGTTTAGCTGTTCCTTCATCTTTGCTCTTTACCCTGCTTTATATTTCTTCATGGCATCTATAGCACATTATATATTTATTTGTCTATTATTATCTCTTTCAGTTAAAACGTAAGCTCTAACAGAGTAAGGATTCTCTTTCATTCACTGGCTTGTTCTCCATTCAGTGAGTAAGCGCCTAACCTAGACAATACATTTTGCTCACTCCAGAGCTTTGTTCCTCGATTTTATTGAGATGCCTGCAATTACCTTTAGGGTGTGTCTGCAGATGGCATGCATTCTAGTGCATCATTGTTTGGTTCTATTTTTTTCCATTAAAAGTTCATAATTTTTATATTTCATCACTTCATGCTGTCGACACTCACTTTCTGATTCTCATGTGATCCCAGAATTACAGAATTATTTATATGTCACCATAAGTTAGAAAGAGCTTTCAGTAAACTTCTTTTACTCTAAATTTTGGCCCAACACTACTGGAATAGTTAAGTATATTATAGGGTATACACTAAATAGAATATCACACAGTGCTTGCAAAGAATTTGTAATTAGAGAATGCTCATGACATAGCAAAAGTGTAAACATAAAATCACGTTTCTAGGAAGAGTCCATCATACTGGTAAAAAAAAGAATACATTAAAATATTACAGTAGGTATTATTACTGATAAGTTTCCCCTTCATGTGTGTTTTAGGCTATTATTTATATTACTTTTAGAATAGTGGCAATAAAATGAACTTAATTTACAAATCACAAATCCACTGGTGGAGAACAAAGAGCAGCGGGGAGGAAGAGGGTCCAGAGGCAGCTGTACACACACCACCACCTCGGCATTCCTCCCCCAGCCTGCACTGATTTCCACCGTGAACACCTCACAGGCAACCTGGTCCCCAAGGAGCCATACTTTCTTTGCACTCTCTTAGCATTCTGCTTGCCACTCACACATCTATCAAAACTCTCTGCCATTATGAGTTTTCATGTATGTCTTCCACATCTTTACACACACTATGTAAATTTTCTTAGGATAAGACTAGGTCCTTACATTTCTCTTCTTTGTTAGGAGTAACAAAAACATTCAGCAAATATGTCATTGATTAAAGAAACCAACTCCTTTCTGCTTGTGGGCCATTATTTTACAGTGCTTTATCTTAAATAAACATCAGTGAGGTTATAAAAGCAAACAGTAGGGCAGATACAAGCATTCCTCATGAGACAGCACAAAGTGACCTTTCGGTCACTTGGTACTTTTCCCAGTCCAATCTCAGTGGGTCTGTGTCTTCAGGTGAGCTGCTCCCCAGTTTCTTTGTGTGCATTGCTACTACCTACCGGCTGAGTCAGAAGGATTCTGGCCCAGAATGTGGGAGGCACATCCAGGGGAGCAGTGCTGGGGGGGTGTGCCTTCCTGCAGGTGTAGAAGACCATGTGGTCGGCACTCCTCGAATGCAGAACAATTATCTCCACATTTTTTAAACCGGGCCTTGTCTCCATGTACTAATAGGTACAGTGCTGGCCCTATGCTATTTCCTTCTCCCTTCAATTGGCTCTAAATGCAAATAAGGCTGACTAAGGTACTGATATGTAATATTTAAGGCCAACTGACAATCTCCTGTTTCCTCTCATCGTGTTCCCTGTAAAAAGTTTGAACACAGCGGGATGGCAGAGCCGGATAGCTTCAGGAATGTCAACTGGGTATGAACCTCAAAATAAGAGGCTATAAAAGTTTACACATCAGAAACCGAAGCAACAGCCTCCTAAATTCACTCATATGCTATCCCAATCGAGTTATGCAGACTGGTCTTTCTGCATATCTTTCTCCCTGCATATTGCAGAGGTGCTTGCTCTTCACCCGGCTAGCTCAGTTCACCTTCCTGCCATCTTCACTGTCACTGATCCTTAAACCACTCCCTTCTTCATGAGATAATAAATCGAGGGAGAGCCCTTGGATTAAGGCCTTTGTATGTATATCCTCAGAGGGATTGATTTAGGATTGGATTTAGGACCCCTTGCTGTCCATAACTTTGAATATGTCTTAACGTCTTTACTCATGCCGTGGGTTGCACTGGAGGTGATAGATTAACTCCCTGGAATTACAATAATGTTTCTATGGGACTACAAATATAACTCTGGATTGTGAGGTGGACCAGAAAAGGGATACAATATACAATATTTGGATTACAGTACCAGCCATGGTTCTGGCTGCACCAGAGAGGACAGTCCCAGGCCACTGTTTCCTTTTGGGTGTCATGGAGTACTTCCTTGGTCCATGTGACCTATTCTCTCAGAATAATAACATGATCTGAGGGTACACATTTGTGAACCTAACTATTTAGGAGTCTAAAACAGGAAGATTGTGAGTTAGAGGCTACACTGGGAAACCCAGAAAGACCGTATCTCAAAAATGAGAGTGAGGAAAGAGGAGAGTGATTGAAGGATTGATTCTTTGGCTGGAATCTACAATTGTCTGCAAATCTCACATGGTAATTTCTAAGGCGTGTCTTCCATGAGCTGTAAACACAGTTCTGTGCTGTGTAACGACATCTTGGTCAATGATAGACTGAATATACAAGAGTTATCCCACAAGACGATATTGCCTAGGATAAGTTAGGCACCTTAGTTCAAGGTTATGTTTGCACAATCAGGAAATCATTTAAGGATGTGCTTATCAGAACATCTCTCCCAGGAAATGGAGCATGGATGGAGTCCTGTTCACTCTCACATAGAGCATCTTGTTTCCCCTTTTGCCCAGCACACTGCCCAGGTCTCCTACCTCCACTGCCTGGGAAGCCGTCTGCCACTGCTTATGGTGTCCAAGGAGGAAAGGTCTGTTCCTTATGAAGTTAGGGTAACCAAAGATGTTTGCACGATCTGGCAGACTGTGCTGAAAAGAGCTTTCTTTTCAGCTTACAGTATTTTCTTCCTAAAAGTGGTAGCTACTACCCTGAACTGTCCTTCCTCTCGATGGCAAAGGTTTTCTCAGTGCACCACACTGGTGTGCTTGGGCTCCTCTCACTGTTAAGATTTCGGCTGGGGATTTAGCTCAGTGGCCTAAGCGCTTGTTTGGCAAGCACAAGGTTGTGAGTTCAATCCCTGGTACAAAAAAAAAAAAAAGATTTCTGGTGGCTCCACAGACTGGCTTTGCAGACGTACCTCAACACATCTTAATTTCTGAGGTGGGCACAGCTAAAGTGCAGGCACTTACTATTGCTTTTATTGGCAAATCTCATCCCCCATACACTTTTCTGTGGCCCAGCCAAGTGATGGAAGCTCTTACTTCCCTAACTACTTGGTTATCAATATTAGAGCACCTTTCACAACAGGAGCAGGAGAGGATACAAAACCCAGAACTTGGGGTACCTTGGGGCAAAGCAGCTGCATGTTATAATCCAAGAGTGGCAGTGTTTGGCACCCATGGCAGAGTGGAAATTTCAGAGTTTGCTAAATGGACAAGACTCAAAGACTGAGAAAAAGAACTAAAGTACAGAGGCAAGACTTGTCCAAAAGGATGAGGTCTTTTGGGGGGTCATGGACAGCTATAAGCACATGACAAATGGCAAGTCACTCCACGGACCAGGAGAGTTATGAATCAGAGAGGCCAACTTCTCCCCATGGCTCTTTCTCAGAATGCAGCAAGCTGACCTTTTTGACTTCAGGTTGACGGGAGGAGTAAAGCACAGCTTGGGGCAGGTGGTGGCATAAACCACTGGATGTAAAGTGACTACATGAAGCATCATCCTAGAAACAGCAGAGAGTCAGGTCTCCGGTGAGAGAAGGGCCAGAGAGGGAGAGGCACAGCGAATGATAACCAGACTGGTACTGTTTCTGATGGACCTTCACAGTTGGCGGGGTTATCCTGAGGTTTTTATGCAGGGCTCCAACCACTCCACCACCCCCATACACCAAGAGTGTCTCAGAACAACTAATAATACAGCATGATCCACCTCCAAGCCCATGTGTTGTGCAGGTGAACAGGGATTAAAAGGATCAAAAGGGCGATACAAAGAAGAATGATTCTGAGCTGAGAATATGTGTGCCAAGGGAACAGTGATTTCACCCTGCCCTGCCCCTAACTTGAACAGCCCTCAGGTTCCCAGACTCTGGACTGAAGCTGCTGCAGCTGCAACAGGTAGAAGAAAGGCTACCATCAGATGAATAGTGACAGTGGCAAATGTCAACAGACCTAGATAGCAAGTCAAACACCCTGGGAAGCAAGAGTTGCTAGCAGTAGGTACAGAAGTACCTAAAATGAAGAAGAAGAAAAGAGTATCACATTAAGAATCAAGAAAGCCTTATAAATGTGCCAAAGAAGAATTTTATCACATGGGTGTGGTGGCGCATGCCAGTAATCCCAGCACTCAGGAGGCTAAAGCAGAAGGATTGCTGAGTTTGAAGCCAATCTGGATGGGGCCAGTGATTTAGCTCAGCAGCATAAGTGCCTGCTTGGCAAACACATGAGTTTGATCTCTGGTACCAAAAAAGAAAGAGAGAAAGAAAGAGAGAAAGAGAGAAAGAGAGAGAGAGAGAGAGAGAGAGAGAGAGAGAGAGAGAGAGAAAGAAAGAAAGAAAGAAAGAAAGAAAGAAAGAAAGAAAGAAAGAAAGAAAATGTATTGTTAGGGCCAGGGGTTTAGCTCAGCAGCCTAAGTGCCTGCTTGGCAAACGCGAGGTCATGAGTTCAATCCCCCGCACACACAAAAAAAGAAGTAACTGTGAAGCCAACCTGGACTATATAGTGGGGCCAGCCTGGGCTCTACAGCAAGACTTTGTTTCAAAACCCAAAACAAACAAACAAAAATAACAAATAGTTACCAATAAGGAAAAGTCCAGGTCCTGATGGATTCACTGCTGAATTCTACAAGAAATTTAGAGAAGACCTAATGCCACTACTTCTAAACTCTTTAGTGAAATTGAAAGGGAAGTAATACTCCAAAACTCATTCCTGAAAGCAAGCACTGCCCTTATACCCCAACCAGAGAACGATTCAACCAAAAAAGAGAACTATGGTCCAATCTCCCTAATGAACATAGATGCAGAAATTCTCAATAAGATACTGGCAAACAACACAGCAAATCATCAAGAAGATTATACACCATGACCAAGTGGTATATATTCTATAGTTGCTCCAAATAAAGACATCAACATAAAAATTTTAGAAACATTAGTGAGTTGATTCAAGATTTTAATTGACAAATCAACACTGAAGAATGCAGCAAGTCACACAAAATCACTATATCAAAATAATTACCAAAACAAAAAAGCTCCCTGGGCAGATGTTAATAAATTAATTACTCAAATCAGCGGTTGGTAATCTTTTTCATAGGTAAACCTTGATGATGCTCCCTTATGATCACAGTACCCTTGTATATTCAGCCCCTTTGAGTGGACTGGCCTAAATTCCTTTATTGTGTCCAATACTATACAGTAAAGAAGACAAGTGTCCCGTTCATAATTAGGTCACCAAATAGTCTAAATTCCAAACAGACTCTCCACTGCCTTCCCAACTCACATGTTTTAATGAAGCCAGGTGCCATGTCAGAGAATCCCACACGGTAAAGACCTGGGGTAGTCTTTGGTCACAATTCAGCAAGGATTGGAGACTTGTAAGTCCAAAACTACAAAGGAAACTGAAATTTGTCAACAAACACAT
>PVJX010012386.1:0-50515 GCA_004027295.1 Dolichotis patagonum
GTCTTCAAGACCACACATTAGGGAAGCCGTGAATGGCTGTCATAATGTCTCGCATTCTCCTCAAAACAGCTGTCCATACCTTCATGTGTGTTGAACTTAGACAAGGCAAAGCAAGCTAAGATCACTTTGAACAAAAAGTGATAGTTTTGCTGGACTTCACATCACGACATTATGGAATCAGCACTGGGTATTGCAGTGTTACCCCCATTTTAAAAATATTTTAATTTTTGGTACCAGGAATGAACTCAGGACTTTGCATTTGCCAGGCAGGCACTGTGCCACTGAGCTATATCCCCGCCCCCACTTCCATTTTATAGATGGTGAAACACGGAGGCGTAGAGAAGGGAGAAACTCAAGATCTCTCGGTAGCCAGGGTAGCATCAGGGGTGATATCCAGATTGGATCCCAAGACTACAGTTGCACCTTTTTCTTGCTTATACTCAAGTTATAAGATCTAAGAGTGCCAGGCATGTTGCTACTTGCCTGTAATCCCAGCTGCTTGGGACACTGAGATGGGAGAACTCCAAACTTGAGGACATCTATACAATTTAGCAAGGCCCTGTCTCGAAATAAAAACTTTAAAAAGGGGCTGGAAGTGTAGCTCTGTGCTAGAGTACCTGCCTGGCATGTGCAGCACCTTGGGTCCAGTCCCCAATACTGTGGAGATTTAGGGGGTCCTCACATTGGCATGGAGGGGTCATGCTTTATCTGGTCTTTGGCTCAGCTCATAGTCTTCATCTCTGCGGCGTCATGTATTCCCGCGATGCAGATTTTTTTGTGTTTGTGAAACACTTCAGAAATTTTAAATTGATCTGTACAGATAAGGGGATTAAACAGTATTCAACAGTGGTTAAAGTAAAGGATATATATTTATTACAGTATTTGGGCATCTGTGACACTTTACGTGTTAGCATTATTAATACTTTTTTATTCTCCAAAAGTGCCAACGAAATAAGATCTAGTAATACCAGATAGTAATTATAAGTTACAATTCAGTCATAGCATCAAGCACTCATTGTTTTATTTTTTTCCCCCTCTGATGTTCTTTGGTATCCTCAGCTGCCTCATGGTTACAAGGTAGTTGCCACAACTCTAGACTTTACCTTCCAGGTCAGAATAGACATGCTATAACAATTGTATCAAGTGCATTTGTTTCTTTATCCGAAAAGCAGAATCCTAACCATGAACTTTCCCATACAAGTCATTTGCTGGAAGCAAGCTACATACCCAGCTCTCATTGCTTAGGGAAGCTGGGGACTTGGACAGCAGAATTGTTGGGACTGGTTGGGACATGTTGCCTCCACCCACAGGATCCAGATTCTGCTGGTATGGAAGGGAAAGAAAGGACTGGAAGTGGAGTAGGCAACAGTAATGGCTGTGGGACCCATCTGCTGGCTTCTCATTGCACTCAGGGTGGGAACCCAGTCTGTCCGAGGGGCTTCTTCTTTATTAAAAACATGAGCAGCTTACTTAATAAAATACACGAATGTACTGGCAGACAATAAGCATAGGTGGAGCTGACCAGTGTCTGCTTTGGCACCGTGCAGAGGAATTTGTGTGTCTGCCTACCTACCATTTCTACCTCGACCAGCCAGCAGTTCTCAGTTCAGAGCAGAGCACACCAATGAAGACGAATGTACCAGTGTGTAGCAGGCGAAGATACATGTACGAATGTGTAGCCTGGCCTGAAATGAAGGATACTTGGAAGGGAGGTGGAGATGGGGGCAGAGAGTTGTCTTGGTGAATGGTGGACGGGTGGGAAGTGATCAGGAGATGGAATTGAGCTCAGTGCGAAGACAGACTTGCTGGACATGGGCTGCTTTGAGGGAGGTGATCTCCGGAGACTGGCAGGACAAAGGGAAGCTGCGAGGATCAAGGCCCAGAGACTCCTGTTTTCCAGCTCTGAGAGGCTTTGTTCCAGCCTAACAAATCATCAGACCCTTGACTGCCCACCACAGGTGAGTGCCAGTCTCAGGCTGTAGGTAGGAGGAAAGCCCTTGCCCTGGATGTGTCCAGGTCCACCCAGGGGTGGCACACACTTGCTTGGGGTGGAGGGCATCCTGTTTTTGTTGTCACTGCTGTCACAGAGAATGAGCTGAGGGGTGCAGCTGGTGCCAACCCTGCCAGGGATCTGGGGCATTCAAGGGTGAACCCAGGCTAGCCTGTACCCCTGGAAGCAGTGTAGGCAAGAGGGACAAGGCTGCTACCTTTATATGGGAGCCTCTGTTCCCACCCCAGGTCTTTGTTGCCCACCCTCGGTGGAATTGGGGTAGAAGAAATATAGCTGGTCTAGGCCAGGTCCCTAAGAACCCACTGAGTTGGTTGCCCAAGGGTGTGGAGGGGAAGAGCCTGTGGTGACCTGGGAACTGAGTGCCAGGTGAGTGCTGAGGCACAGGCAGGGGCTGCCAGAGCACCGGTTCCACTCCTGCCGCATGCGCGCACACACACTGACTGGCCTGGAACCCACCCCTGGGCTGGCGATTAGGGGGTGTGACAAGGTTGGGGCTGGGGAGAGCAGACGCTGCACATCAGGCTTCAGATGTGCATGATTAAACCCAACAGCTCTTTCTTTTTTCAAACACAATAAGCTGATAATTGATACATTTATTGATCAGTGCTATTGACCACCAGGCTGTAAAGATCTGGAGGAGAAAATTTAGAGGAGAGTTTATCTTTGCCTTCCCCTGGAAGGTCATGCATTGGGATGGCAAGGAACTTCTGTACTGGCTCTTTTATTAGGCAAATGACTGAATCTCTCCAAGCCTGTTTTTCATTTGTAAAATGAAGAACAGACTACCTGTGCTGTCTCTTACGAATTAAAGAGGGTTATGTGTACCTCTGTCCTGTGAATTATGCTGTCATTGATTTAGACTTTTTATTAGAAATAAGTTTGCAGTACATGATGAATACTTTATCGTGAGGCATAATTGTTAATGTGACTTAGAAAGCCTTAGGCTAAGGATGATAATATGAGCGGCACTGACACCAGTGGGTGCCAGGTACCATGGCAGACCCTACGGGCCCGTGGTCGATAGGGGAAGCCCGGAAGCTCCTGAAGCGGCACCAGCCTCTTGTGAAGGAAGGAGACATGGCCATTCCTGTATTTGTCACTAAGGCTGTGGTTTGTATTGAGTTAGAGAACATTCCAGAAGGAGGCATGAACAGAGTTGGCAGCTGCCCATCTCTTTAGTTTGTTGAGCAATAGATGGTTGCATTTATTTATTTGTTTATTATTTCAATTGAACCCAGAGCCTTTGCCCTGAGCTACACTCCCAGCTGTTTTTAAAAAAAAAATTTTTTTTTTGGTACTGGGAATAGAACTCAGGGCTTTGAGCTTGCCTGGCAGGTGCTGAACTACATTTCCAGCCTTTACACACTTTTTGAGACAAAGTTTCATTAAGTCATTAAGTTGCCTGAGCTGAGCTCGAACTTTGGATCCTCTTGCCTCAGCCCCAAAGTGCTGGGATTGTCGGCATAGCCTGCTTGTTTTCATTTTTGTTGAGCAGTTCTCGCTCTCTGGCTGACTGATACCCAGGTGAGGCTGGCTGGTGGGGACAGAGCTCATGAGACTTGGCTGCTGGGAGAGAAGGGAGCAGGGCTGCCCCTGGACTCAGAGAGGAGAGGACAATTTGCACTGTGCACAGATAGAGTGCTTGGTGAATGAGGGTCCTCGCTGTGCTTCAGGGGTGAGATTTAGATCTTCACCTTGGTCTTATGGTAATTTCTGGGGGAATAAAACTCAATAGGGTGGGTCTTTGGTGTCAGGGCAGTGGTCTTCTATGTAGATGTGACGCAGGGTGAGGGTAGAAACTCCTCCCCCAGGCAACTTTCTCAAAGCCTTGGGGGAAGAATGCTCCTTCCTGGATTCCTGGATCTGCTCCTCTGACCCTCACTTGGGGGGGAGGGGCAGAGCTGAGCCACAGTCCCCTCTGCATAGGGGCCAGGTCTGTGCCCGGTAGGATTCAGCTGACCCCAGAGGCCCAGTGTGCTGCTACAGTGCCCTAGAGCAGTGTTGCCCAGACTCCACAGTGCATGCTGGTGCCCTTACCAGGGGCCGATTCTGATTCCCCTGGCCAGGCCTTAGAGGTTGGCGCTTCCCTCAGGCTCCAGAGATGGTGATGGATCCAGGTCATGCTTTGAGAAGAAAGGCAGTCAGAGACTGCCAGCACGCTGTCTTCCTGTGCATACCCACCTGGCACCCAGGGCTTCGACTCTGACTGGGGCTTTCCTTGGCATAAGCCAGCTCAATCTGGGCCAGGGAGGCAGGCAGAAAGTGCCAGAGAAGCCTTAAGTAGCAGCTGGTGGACAGCCGCCTGCCCTCCACTGACTGCAGAGGCCCAGTGAGCTGGGCCCCAACTGTTTGCTCCCAACAGTCGCTTGCTCAGAAGCACAAGTGGTTGGTGCTTTTTTTCTGAAGCTGCCTGTGACATCCTTGTCACATATTTTGCTCTGTAACGACTATTTCTGACCCCAAAGTAGAAGGACATCAGGGTTACTGGGGGCCCCTCAGAGGTTCAAGTACCATACTTAGTGCCAGAGGAGAGCCTGGCACCCCCAGGATGTGCTGTAACCAGGACTTGGGGCTGCCCCAGTCAGGCTGTGCCCTCTGCTGATGTGCCTCCCTGGGGTGGTTCCATTGGCAGTAGCTGTGTCACAGGGTCAGCTCCGCCTTCCCACACAGGAAAGAGAACACAGACCTCTCAGAGGTCAGGTGGGGGTGGGGCACAGTCCTAGACCAGATGAGCCCAATAGAGGAATTACCTTTCAATAGAAATCAAGGGTGGGACCTCCCTGTTTAAAAGAAAAACGCTCATTTATAGGTATATGCAGGACCGGGCACAACAATACCAGACTGTGCAGTGAAAAGGATGTTGCTGGTGCAAGTGTTGACAATAGAGAGAGTCCCTTCGATGGCTGGAGGGTTCTGTGGGCTACTTTCTTTGTCTTCTAGAAGAGGATGGGGCTGGAGCCTTTAGCTGGATGGAGAGAGGCATCAGCAGTCCTCATCTGAAATTCCTTAGAGCAGTGATCAGTTAAAGGAAGTATCCTTGCTATCACTGCTGAAGGAGACTTCCTCTTGTGTCAGGTACTTAAAAATAGTAGCTGTGTATGCTATCGAAAAACAGCCAGACCATCACCCTGGTGTGAATAGGATCTGAACCATGGATGCCATTTCCATGTTTTCCTAAAAATAAGAGATGCCCAGAAAACATCATGTAGCATGATTGTTTCTTTTTGAGACAGGGTCTCACTATGTAGTTCCAACTGGCCTTGAGCTCACTTTGTAGCCCAGGCTGCCTCCACCAACTGAGTGCTGGGATTACAGGCATGTACCCCCACACCTGGCTCTAGCATGATATTAGAAGAGGCATCCTCTGAAAATGGGCCCTTGTTTTCTGAGTAGGCCTTATTTTGGGAAAAACAGGGGTGGTTACAGTTGCTCTGACTTTCTCTCGTTTCCCCTGGAAAGAGACCTAAATGGCCAGGGCTGGCTTGCCACCTCCCCAGAGCTAGGCAAGGAACTGGGGGAAGGACACCTGCTGCTTCTGCTGCAACCCCAGAGCTTCCTCAGATCTAGAAGTGTGAGTCTGGGCAAGGGACAGGCTGGGCCCTGCAGGCCAGCTGATGGGGCCTGAGGGCATCACTCTTGACCTCTGGGGAATGAGCAGAGGTTCCCCCTGGTGGTAGGCCGAAGCAGCAACTGTGCTTTTCTGAGAACTGTGTTCTTGGCTGCTGACTTTTTCTTTTTTCTTTTTTTTTTTTCTTGAGACAAAGTCTGTCTCACTTTATAGCTCCAACTGGCCTTGAACTCACTATGCAACCCAGGCTGGCCTTGAACGATTACAGGGGTGCGCAACCACACCCAGCCCAGATTTTTATGTTTCATCAAGGCCCACTTCATGGTCGGGACAAGTGCTGTTCATGGTAGCCTGGGTCCAGGAATCCAAGAAGGGGCTTTGCTTTAGTTCTGACCTGGGAGGGCTTGGCATGGAAGCGGAAGTGGATCACCAGGGACCCCAGCACCATACCTCTGTCCCACTGCGTGTTCTGCTTCTCTGTCCTGTTCTCTGGCTCCCTCTATGTCAGCTCACATCAGTTGGTGGCCGGCACAAGCCTGTGTGCCCTTGGGTAAGGCACCTACCTGAAGCTTTGTGTGTTGGATATTTTTCTCTCAAAATACCTGACACCCAAAATTAAAAGTTTATTTAGCTCAGTTTGTGGAGGTTTCAGTTAATAATTTGCTGGGTCCAAAGCAGAGTGGCTTGTGGCAGAGGGCAACAGTTCATGGTAGTAGAAGACAGCAAAAGTAACAAGAGCCAGAAGGGAAGAGCTGGAGAGCAAGCCTCTTTCTGTCCCTTATATTGTATGTAGGCCACATTCACTTGGGTGCAGCGCTCACACCCATAATCCCAGCACTGGACTGTGAATCAATCACAAACTCTAGAAGCCCATCCCCATGACTGCATGAGGCTTTGGGGGACATCCTGTGTTCTCGATCTGTGGGTGGGAGGTATCTGTCTGGACAGCAGGAGGTATGGGTGGGGCTGGCTTCTGGAAGGCCACGTGAACACAATGATAGAAACAGGCTGTCTCCAACAAGAACAGTAACAGGGTTGTCACTCCTGGAAATGGATGTCAATGTGGAATAGCCACAATAGCTCCTAAATGTGCAGCCAAGGTTTCGCTAGGCATGGATTTCCCAAAGGTAGCTAGGACCACCTACTTCACCCGGCGGATAGCATGAAACAGACTCTAGAACCCTGTCCCCAAATCACAGTGGATAAGACTCAGAAATTGACTTTGGTGATGATCACTCACCCAGCAGGATGCTGCTTCTATGAAGTCTGAAGGGGCCTGTTCATCTCCTAGGGAGTGGCTGCCCATGCAGGGGCTCTGCACAAGTGGACTCCTCCCTCCTTGGATTCCGGAGTTGATTTAACACAAACACATAGTGACTTCTTCCCCCAGCACTTGGGAGAGAGCTTTGCCGTGTTTTCACTTCTGGAGATATTAAGATTTAAAGGCTAGAGATGGATTTCAAGAGGATACTGAGTCCTGAGAGGCAAGAGCAGTCGTGGAGCGACTTCCCCAGGCTCTTGCTCTTAGACAACTGTTTCAGGATTGTCCAGCCACCTGGCCCCAGGCTGGCTATGCAGGGATGACTCTGAAAGGCTTAGCCCATGCTGAAATTCCAAAATCAGCAGTTGCTAGCACCCCTGGTGACATTGATCAGCTCCTGACACTGTCTCCCTTTCCTCCCTAACAGGTGTGCGCCTTGACCGAGTACGTGGAGGCCGCCAGAAATACAAGCGACGGCTGGATTCGGAGAGCAGCCCATACCTGAGCTTACAGATTTCTCCACCTGCTAAAAAGCCATGTGCGTACCAGGGCAGCGTATGCCCCGTTCCCAGCTTCCGTACCCGGAACATCTGGCGTCCTATGGGGAAATGCCATCTCCCCA
This sequence comes from Dolichotis patagonum, assembly GCA_004027295.1. Lineage (NCBI taxonomy): Eukaryota > Metazoa > Chordata > Mammalia > Rodentia > Caviidae > Dolichotis > Dolichotis patagonum. The sequence continues at coordinate 7,463 of PVJX010012386.1, forward strand.
CCACTGGGTCATGAGGCAGTGTGGATCCTGGGGAGGGAGCATCAGTGCCTGGCATGGTTACCTAACTTCACTCCGGAGGCCTGTCCACACGGGATGGCACAGATTGTGAGTCTATATGAAGCATGGCCCTAAGAAGCCATGGGGCCCAGCCAGCAGCAAGAACTTGCTTCCTTCTTCCCCCACCCCAGGTTACCTGGAGGAAATCTCCCAACAGCCTGGATCACTGCCAACTACAATGTTGAGGAGTCGAATGGAGGCGGGGGATTCTGGCCACATTTAACCCAGGCTGTTAGGAACACCATCCTAGGCTCACCATCCCAGGCTTCACCCTGCCCAACCCCTCTTTTCCCAAGCATTTACCTTTCTCTCTGGTCATTGCAGTGACCAAGATTGTCTCATACCTACTGGTGGCTGAGCCAGACAAGCTGTACGCCATGCCTCCTGCCGGCATGCCTGAAGGGGACATCAAGGCACTGACCACCCTGTGTGACTTGGTGGACCGGGAGCTTGTGGTCATCATTGGCTGGGCCAAGCACATCCCAGGTGAGTCATGGGCCCAGGTGTGGCCATGGGGTGTTGGCCAGGCTCCCCAAGGCCTGCCATGGCTGTGGTCCTGATGCGTGGCACCCAGGAGGCCTGTGAGGTCCTTGAAAGCCTGCTTTTCCTGGGAACCCTTTGTTCTCCTGTGGGATTGGAGGAGAGTGAGTGTCGGAAGGCCCAGAAATGCTTATGAACTGATAGGGCCTCTAGGGAACTGGGTTCTTACTCTATAAGGAGCTGTGGGAACAAGTTTCCTCTAAGGGATAACGTGCAGTTTCCCTGTAGACCTTATTGGACTATGCTAGCAAACAGCTTGCAGAAGGGATTGGCTCTCTTTCATTCTATAGAGGCTGGCACAGAGGAGCAGTTGAACATGGAAGTGGGAACGATACTAGAATTCAGATTTAGATCTACAGCTCACTGGCTGTGTAGCTGTGGACAGGTGCCCTGACCTCCGAAGTGGGAGGGTAAGAGTGCCCGCTTTGTGCAGAGCCCTGGGCAGTGGCATGCTCACCATCCTCCTGCCTGTTCCCTTGCAGAGCCTGACGCTTTATTTGGATCCCATGAGCGTAGGGGCGTTTCTGTTGTCGGAAGTACATGCAGTGTGCCATATGGGCTTCTCCACACTCCATGTGGATCCAGACCCCACTCTTAGTCTCTCTTGGTCTGGGTAAAGATGTGAGCTCATTTTTATTTTTGTAGGCATGTATGCCTACAGATCGCTACATTACACACACCTTGGGATCTTCCTCCTTTGCTCCAACAGCTTGGCTCTGTGTGGCGGAGACATCCTGTTACTCTTCTGGCGGTGATCACCATTCCTGCCTCTGCCCCCACGCCCCTATTTCTAACTATGTGACATGGGAAAGTTTCTCTTCCAGTCTGCAGATCCTGTTTTTGTGAGCTACACCCTGGAAGTTGAATACGACTTGCATGACACAATAGCAAAAGTGTTCTAGATGTCAAATGCCACGGCCCACAGTTGGTTAAGTTGAATCAAAAAGTCCTGCGTGACGCCTTCCTTGTGTGTGTGCAGCTTACTGAAATCAGCCTTCCTGTGGACAGGTGCTTGTAGAGGGAATGGGTGGCCTGGAGTTGCTTGCTGCTGGTTGCCACCTGGCTAGCAGGAAGCCTCAAAACTTCCTGTTGGCCCCTGGATATCCTGACTTGGATGCTGGTTCGTCAGGGGCCCAGCCAGTGCGCCCTTGCTAAGGAGCTCAGCATCTTGGGGATTACATACTCAGTAGTTTTTGAATCTGCCCAGTGCTAGCTCAGCACACATGTGGGGTCAGGCCACTACTAAGACACCTCAGCCTGGATTGCTCCACTAACCCAGGGCCAAATTGGGCACAGCTACCCCTGCCCTGGCCTACTCTCCTATTTCCGGTGGAACAGACACTGCATCCTAGTGATGGCTCAGGAGTGGCGCCTGGCGGTCCTATGGGTCACTGCTTCTCCCTTCCATCACCCCACCCCTGTAACATCTCCAAGGGAAGGGAGTAGGACCAGGAGAACTTATCTCTTTGTCCCCGTTCTTCTCCTATCTGTGCCCAAACAAGAGGGAGGGACAGAGCAGAGTGATTGATGGGGGACATAGGCTTTGGAGTCGTGCTGCCTGGGCTCCCACCCCAACTCGGTTCTTATTGGCCCTGTGCAAGATACTTAAGTTTTCAAAGCTTCAGAGTCTTCATCTGTGAAATGGGACTCCTAGTAAAGCCCCACTCAAGATTGCTGGGAAGATGCAGCCCACTCAGTGAGCACTTGATAAATGCCAGAGACCGTTGCCATGGGTGGTGTCATTACCAGTAGTGATAAAAGCCTTTTCCACCATCGTTTCTCTTCATCCACAGCTGAATTCCTTTGTCTGTCTCAGAGTGTAATTTGCCTGTTTTGCATAAATCTGCATGCTGAATTATTTGGGCCTGACCTTCCAGTGTTGAAGGTAAAATTAATTAATGGAATCTCCTGCCACCGTGTGTAAACCTCCTATTAAGAGCTATGACATATCAAGTGCCTCATATTTTTAAACAAATCAACTTACTCCCATCTCAATAGATGCCAAGCTCATCTGCAGACAAGCTCAGCGACCCTGGGAGAAGGAGGAGGGTAGAGAGAGAGTGACAGAGAGAGAGAGGAGGCTGGCTAACAGGGAACTAGAGTCCACCCCAAGGCCTGGGATGGCTCCTATCCATTTTTGGGTCTGGGACAGAGAGAAAGAAGGACCGGCTATTTCAGACTGCTCAGGACTAGAGCTCTGAGGAGGCACCCTCCTTAAGAGAGGGGACTGGCCTTCTTCCAACCTGTGGTAGACAGGACACTAAATACTTGCCTGTTTGTGCACAGAGTGAACACTCACTTAGCTCTTGCTAAGAGCTGTGGCAGAGACTGAGTCTCAGAGTCCCCCTTATTTGTGAAGCGTGTGTTCCAGGACCCCCAGTAGATCCCTGAAACCTTGGATAGGTTCAGATGCCTGAGTCTTCCCTTCTGTGTAGATCATGTTTTTCTGTATGCCCTGCAGCCTTGCCATGTAGCGTCAGAAGCAGTCTGTCCTTTCATGATTTTTTGCCCTGCTGCCTACTTTACAGTGATCTTTTTGCATTTGGGGACCGTTATTAAATGAAATGAAGGCTGCTGGAAACACATGTGCAGCAATACTGTGTCAGCTGACTGAATAACTGGGCGACTACCAAGTGACCAATGGGTGGGTAGCAGATACACTGTGGATACGCTGAACAAAGGGAGGATTCATAGGCTGGGCAAAATAGAGCTTGATTGCGTGAGATAGCATCATTACTCAGAATGTTGCACAGTTTTAAGCTTACGTTTGTTTCTGGTATTTTCCGCTTAATATTTTCAGACCTTGGTTGACCTCAGGTAACCAGAACCTTAGAAAGGGAAACTCCAGAGTAGGAGAGGAGCAACTGTAGATTAATTTACACCCTCAAGGATGCCATTGGAACAAAGATTAGTTCCACAGACCTCAGTGCAGGCTGTGATTTGCTCGGTGTAACAGCTATTGTTTGGTCTGTCTGTCACTCTACTCCAAAGGCAGGATAACCTTGAGTTGGATTTTCCTGGAGGGCACGTCTAAGTTTGTGTCTGTGTCTCACTTCCTGGGAGCAAGAGATTAGAGCAAGAGCCAGCAGCCTTTAACAGGCAGGGAGCCCTTGGTGAACTGTAGCCTCTGCACAGTGTTAGCTGGATGTCTGCCCTCCCCAGGCAGCTTGGAGTCTGTCTGACCAGGAGCGCCTGTGTGGGGAGTCTCCACCATTCCTTCGCAGCCCAGGCTCCACCCGCAGGGTGTCCCCCGAGGCCTCCTCTCCCAGGGTCCCTGGGCGACCTGCTCCCAGGTAGCCGCCGGCTGGCTGGATGAAAGATGAGCTGCCGAGTGACAGCAGCTGTGTCTGAAGTGGCCCCAGATCCTATAATTACATCTCCCTTTATTACCTCTCTAATGGCCCTCCAGGTCGGCAAAGACGATCATAAATTAACAGATTATGAACTCCACTTGCCACAAATTACGTGCTTTTTTTTTTTTTTTTTTAAATTCTAAGAGTTCACGGTACCAGATCACTGGGGGATGGGGGCTTGCATAGGGCTTGGGTGTTATTAGATCTGCCAGGGCAGGTAAAGCAATTTTCCTGGGGCACAGAACTCCTGGTGAGAAGCCTGGGAGCCAGGATTTCGAGGGGGCAATGCCACACCCACCCAGGGGACTCACTGGCCCAGAATCCATAATCCTCAGTGAAGAAGAAGAGGCCACCAGTGGGAATGGACGGTGCTTTCCTGAAGGGCAGGGAGGACAGCTTCAGCTCCTTTGTTTGGTTGGTTTTTTTTTCTTTTTAAGACAGGGTTTTCCTATGCAGTTTAGGCTGTCCTTGAGCTCACTTTGTAGCCCGGGCTGGTCTTGAACTCGCAATAATCCTCCTGCCTCAGCCTCCTGAGTACTGGGATTAGAGGCGTGAGCCACCACCCAGCACCTTTTTTTGGTTTGGTTTTTAAATTTTAAAAAGGTGATGCTTCTAATAAGATATCAGACATGTGGGGTAGGCATGAAATTAAGACTTCCAAATACCCCCACCTGAGCATCTTTCTGGGACTCTCCTGTGCATGTACAACTACTGTGTGTGGTTTTTTTGGTTTTGGGGATTTTTTTGCCCCCTTTTGAGACAGTGTGGCTATGTAGTTCAGGCTGGCTTTGAACTGTGTAATCCAGGCTTTGAATTCATGGCAATCATCCTGCCTCAGCCTCCTGAGTGCTAGGAGTACAGACAAACACTACCACACCCAATTTGACACTGCTTTACATCCACTTTTCCTCTTAATTAGATAAAGGAATAGCATGTACTGTGCACTAAGTGTTTGAAGTGTTCCATGTGCGGGCTCATGTAACGTGAACAACTCCATGAGGAAAGTGCTATCATTGTTCCCATTGTAAAGATGAGGAAACTGAGACCCAGGGCGTGGAACCACCCCGGGTCATCTCAAACAGTCCACAAAGCAGATTCTGAGAGTCTAGCCTTGGAGTCTGCTCCGAATGCCAGTACCCTCTTTCTGCTGTTGGATGTCTTTGCATATCCACAAGACGGTTCTATTTCATTCTTTCTGGTAGTTTCTCATGTGTTATTTGCTTAACTAAAAGTTGCATTTATATAATAATGACTCGTATCCTGTGAGTTATGTTTAGGTTATTTTCTGCTTTGGATCACTTCAAACAGTGATCTAACACCAGCCTTTTACGTTTATCTTTTGCATACATTTTTTTCTGGGAGCCATTCCTCACAGTGGCATTGCTAAATTGGAGGGTTATAGTTATGATTTATTTTTAAACATCTTAGGCGGCATCGACAGGCTCCAAAAGTAGAGAAAAATGTGTGCGCAGATAGCTCGCCTTTATCCCTGTCCCCTCCCAGGCCCCTCCTAGCGGGAGCCACGTTTGTTTTTCCTCGCCTTCCTTTTTCACACGTATTAGAAAACATCGGAGTTATTTCAGTGTATATCGGAGATGGCAGACACAGCCTCCACTTCCTTGCACAAGACAAAGCAGCCTGTGTACGTGGATCAGCATGTGAGGGGATCTGTTCGGAGCATCAGAGCTCTCTCCAGGCATTTGCGAGAAGGTAGAGAGGAACTGGGGCCCAGCGCAGTGCTCACGCCAGCCTGGCAGAGGTGCAGAGGTGCGGAGCCTCCCAAGTCCTACCCCCACCCACCACCGAAGGACATAGCAGCTCCCCGCTCCCATTCAGTCGTGGGCAGAGGTGGCCAAGTGTGAACCTGAGCCCAGGTATCTAAGAGGCCCTAAGAAGTGCTTTGGGCACACTGTTGTCACCTGGGGATCTGGGCCTGTGGTATTTGTCCATTTCCTCCTCTGCTACAAACACTTGTCAGCCTCTTCTCGGTAGCAACCTGACATCCACACTCCCCGGAGCTCAGGGCTGGGGCTGGCAGCAAACCATCGGTGCCCCTCAGTGGGTACCTCGTGGCCAGGGCTGCCCTCACCTCTCCGATTCAGAGCCCAGTCCCTCAGTCCTCACTCTGCAGAGCCTCCTTTGAGACACATCCACATTTCACGTTCTCAGAGCCCTCTGTTCACCGAAGCTCTTCTTGCCATCCTAACTTTGTGCTGATTTGTGTCGCTTGGTGACACAGGATGTGTTCTTCACTGTGTGCTTTTCAAAGTAGGGAGCAGCTCTGCTTGAACACACCCTGTGTCCCCAGTGCCTAGGTACTCAGTAAACATGCTGATTGACTAAAGGAGCAGAGGCATGCTGGGGGTTCTTGTAACGGTAGTACCTGTGTGACTCACCTCTCGGAGATGGCAATCTTTTCTCCTGCATTTCCTGCCTCACCTTCCCTCTCTGGCACCTTCTGATTCAGTTGTCTATTATTTTTACCACCACAGCTCTCCTCTTCCATCTCCCCTCCCAGTCTGTCTGCTTTCCCACCCTCTCCCCTTCCTGTGTGGTCCAGCACCCCTCCCCCCATCCTCCCATGCCAGCTGATTGGTATCTGTTAATTAATGTCGCCCAAGGCCTCTCTCCAACTCAGAGGCCTGATAAGGGAAATTGGATGTCCATTTCTATCTATCTTTTATTACCTCCGGCTCCCCCGCCCCCCTGGGCAGCCATGCACCTTCTGCTATGCCAGGAATACGGACAGCAACACACACAGCCCAGCCTTGTGTCCCAGCCTCTCCCCTTAGAATGAGAGGCTACCAGTGCTCACCCGCACCCACAGGTACGGTCCTTCTAGCTCCTTGGTGGCTCATGTGTGGATTCCAGCAGCAGGCAGAGAGCCAGGGTCCGTGTTGTACAGGTGGGACCAGAACCATGGCGACTGCATTAGGAAGGCAAGGGTAAGAGTTCCCAGGAACACAGAGCATTGGATGGAAAGTGGAGAGACAGACAGAGGACAGCAGCTGAGAGAGGGGACAGACCACAGCAGCAGGGTAGTGACATCCCAGAGCCTCACCCATACCCCGGCTGAGGCCCAACGGCACCGCACCGCTGTGGGCTGGGAGTGCTGCTGAGTGCCATGTGCGCCCTCTCCTCATTTTCACCTCGATCCCAGTTGGCCGGCGGGTGGGGTGCTAAGGCAGCAGGTTTCTTCTGAGCAGAATTACCCTGGAAAACTCTCCTTTCACTTAACATTGCATGGTGCCAAGGGCTCTGTGGAGCGTCTTCCTCCTTCTGATAGATCTAGTGTGGTCAGTGTTGGGGCCAGTCATCCTATTTCCAGGTGAGCTCCTGGAGAAGTCTCTGCAATGTGTTTAGTGGTTAAGATGCTCCAAAATCAGTCAGTTTACTCTCTCTTTCTCTCACTTGCCCTCTTGTCAATCAAGTTAAGTATGAAACTAAGTACACATAGAATGCAGTTCCAGTGTGTCACCTTCATTTGTAATCATCTTCACAATCATCGTCTCAGGCAGACCTTACAGAGGCTCTCTTTGCCTCCAATGTTATGTCCATTTCGTGGAGGAGGAGGGTGAGGTTTGGAGCAGTTGCCTGGCTTCCACAAGGTCAGGGGCAGCTAGTACACGGGCACTGGGGCTCAAGGCCAGCCGGGCAGCGTTTGCAGCACATTGATGAGTCAGTGTTACCATTCTGGCTCTTTCCCCTCCCCCAGCCTCCTTTCATTGTGGATCCAGCCTCCTGCAAGCAAGGAGGGGAAACCCCAGCGATTCCCAGTTCCCAAAACAGAGCTGCTAGGTCATCATTAAGGGAGAGTGATTGCCCGGAGGTGGTGTCGGGATGGCTGACCCCTGTTGGGAAAGGCTGCCCTGAGAGAAAGTGCCCTGACCCAGGCTGTGAAGTCCCAGTGGGCCCTGGCCTCTGCTGGTGGTGACTGGGAATGCTGAGTCTTTCCTGGTTGGCCACGGGTATCTTAAAAACTGAGACTTCACAGAGAGAATCAGGTATCATTTAAAAGCACAAAATGCCCTTCACTCTTTGGTTTGAGAGAGCCTGGAAACTCCTGGAGTGGAAGAGACCCCTGTACAACTGCCTCCTGACTCGACTATGAATTCAGTACCTCTTAAATTACAGAAGCATTTAATTAATCACGACACCTCTCCAGACATTTGAAAAATACCCTGGAACTAACAGTCACAGTGGTAATAACAACTGTCAACACTGACTAAGCTCTTCTTATGTAAGTTTTTCCCGTGAAGTCCAAATCTGACTCATTCTCCAAGGGAAGAGCAGTGGTTTAGCAGCTGCACAGGGGGTAACACTGCCCACCTCCCTACTGCCCTGGCCAGCCTCCTGACCACCGCTGCCTTCCTGCCCGCCCTCCCCACAGGCTTCTCCAGTCTCTCGCTGGGGGACCAGATGAGCCTGCTGCAGAGCGCCTGGATGGAGATCCTCATCCTGGGCATCGTGTACCGCTCGCTGCCCTACGATGACAAGCTGGTGTACGCGGAGGACTACATCATGGACGAGGAGCACTCGCGCCTGGCGGGGCTGCTGGAGCTCTACCGCGCCATCCTGCAGCTGGTGCGCAGGTACAAGAAGCTCAAGGTGGAGAAGGAGGAGTTTGTGACGCTCAAGGCCCTGGCTCTCGCCAACTCAGGTAAGGGCAGAGTTGGGGCTGCAGGAGGAAGGCGGAGGGCAAGCTTCAGGTGGTCCAGGGGGGCCCAGCAAGCACACCACTGGCAGTGTGGAAACAGGCCGGGAGAGGTCTGGAGCCACACAGGTAAAAAATGTTGGAGTTGGGACTCAAACCCAAGTCATCGAATTCCAAAACAAACCCAGGCTTGTCCCTCCTCCTTGCGTCTTTCAGTCAGATTGCCCGGGTGTAAGAAAATGAATGATTCCCAAATGAATGGTTTAGTTTGGCATTAAAAAGGAGGATTTGGGCCAGGGATATAGCTCAGTGGCACAAGTGCCTTCCTGGCAAGCGCAAGGTCCTGAGTTCGATTTCTGGTACCAAAGGGAAAAAAAAGCGTTCACTTCATTTGTTAAGCATCCACCAACTTCTGGCCACATTGTCTGAGGAGTGGGGCTGGGAACTGGGTAATGTGAGTGAGCGAGTTTGAGTGTAATCTCTGCCCACGCAGCCTCCATGAGGTGCAAGGTATTCATGTTGAGAGTGCAGACGAAATACAGGGTCCTTGCCCGAGAGAATTGCACTCATGTGGCAGTGAATCGCCCAGGTTTGGGTCACATTGATCCAAGTTTAAACTCTATCTCTGACACTAGAGCCAAGATCTTGGTCAGCTCAGTGCCCTTGAGTGTGATGGGGATATTCTAAGTGTTAAAGATCAGTCAAAGACAGAGTCCTCAGCCCAGTGCCTGGCCTAGAGGAAATGCTCCATATTGTTGTAAACGTTCGAGGAAACAAAGTATTATCAGCAGATGGAAGAGACACACACAGAGTACCCGGCTGTTTTGATGCATACTGCCCGCCTTTCACTGACAGTCCCAGGAGCGTTCAGGAAATCCCTTAGCACCTGGCAAACCCAGACAGTCACCTTAACACAGTGCATTCGGGGGACACTGTGGATGCCTCACTTGTCCCCTTTACCAGCCGGTCCGTGCACCCTCAGCTTCTGAATTTTGTTGCTGGCAACTCACAGCTCACGCTTTGCCTGGCTCGCCCTCTAATACCGTTCCCTGCTCTGTCAGCCAGTGAGGACATGCGTGGGGGAGCAGGTGTCTGGAGCAGAGCTCTGCCTGGGTCAGGCCTCACCGCCCCTGAGCTTCCTGCGTCCCCAGCTTGTTTCTCTTGAGCACACATGTGTCTCCACCAGGCCCTGGACTCAAATCTCTGCCTCAGGCTGTGCTCCTGGGGAATCTAACTCAGCACACAGACAGAAACTTTGTTTTGTTCAATTGCTTTTGGGGGGGGGCGGTTCTGGGAGTCAAATTCAGGACCTCATGCTTGCTAGGCAGGAGCTGTACTACTGAGCTAAATCTCCAGCCCCTGTTCAATTGCTTTTTATTAATAATTAGTAAGTGCAAAATAATAAATTATATACTGTGGAGAGATCATTTATACTTTCAGAATCTAAAATTGAAAACTAATGCTACGTATTGGAGTTTATTCCCACTTTAGGTATAGTTGTAGATTTACCGAGAGTGTAACAGCAGAGAGTGTATAGAATTCCCCATATTTTACCCCCATCTCCGGTGCAGTTTCCTCTCAGCATCTTGCATTAGTGGAATAACTTGTTAATTAGTGAGCTGGTGTTTCTCTGTGGTACCAGGGATCGAACTCACGACCTTACACTTGCCAGGCAGGCACTTAAGCCACTCAGCTAAATCCCCAGCCCCAGTGCATTATTCTTCACTGAAGTGCATAGTTGCTGTTAGGACTCACACTGTGTTGCACCTGTCTGTGGGTTTTGAAAGAGTGTAATACCCCTTTGCCGCCATTACACAGCACAGCAGAGCGTCATATGCCTGTACTTCACGCCTTCAGCGGGAAGCATTTTAGCCAGTTCTGCATTTTAGAGAAGCAGTTAAAGAGTGGCCTTTATGATCAGCCAAACCTGGGTTCAAATGCCACCTCTGCCACCTTTGCTAAGAGTCAGGCAGTCTGATCTCCTTGAGCGTCAGTGTCCTCATCTTTGAAACAGGGAGAGTAACAGCTCATGAAGAAACATACCCAGTGATGCACCTAAAGCATGCGTAGTGCCTGCCCCGGATCTCTTTGTTCTTGGAGGATCTTGTCGGCTTTGTCAGGCCTGTGTGGGAAGCTTGAGGGAGGGGCAGTTGGATGGAGCCCCGGCCCTAGGGGAGAGAACATGGGTGTAGCCAGAGCAAAAGCCAGTGCCCCCGGTAGGGCTGTGGCGTAGAGGGCTTTGGTGGGGGGGGGAGCCTTAGCTAGGCAGGAGCATCCTTTAAAACGAGAGGACTCAGCAGGCCTGGAAGAGGGAGGAAAGCCAGAGGCAGGACCTGGGTTAGAACAGGCCTGGTGGGTATGTGGCTAGAAGAGCAGTTTGGGACGCTGAGAAGGTCATGGTGAGATGGAGTCAGCATAGGGAGCTGGGAGAGGTCATGGGGGTGAGGCCTGCCCCTAGTTTGAGGGCAGGAACCAGGCAGCCAGTGGGCGGGGGGGAGGGGGGGAGCGGGCTGGGAGATCACTGAGGGTTCTTAGGGGCACTGAGGACTGTGATCCGTGTCCCTGCTGAGGCTGAGTGGACAGGGTGACCCAGGTGGGTCTAGCAGCTTGGGGCAGAAGAGGCCAGGAAGAGGGACAGAGCTCCTGGAAACCGGCTGCAGCCCCAGACCTTGGCCCTCGGGAGCCTGCTGGCTGCTCTTCACCCTGCATCCCAGCCATCTCCAGACCCCTCTGACAGCAGAAAAAATTCATAGCCATTGATTTTGTAATTAACAGTTTATCAATGCCATCAATACAGACTTGCTGATGGATTGTGAAGAAATTAATCTTGCAGTGTTATTTTATTTCATTTTTGGTCGAAGGCACCTGCCAATTTTGGCCTCCTTGGGGAGAGCGGGGGTGGGGGGCAGGGGAGTTGGCCAGAGCCAGGGAGTGTGTGTGGCCAGGGCCCAGCCTTGCAGGGCCAGCTGTATTTTGAGTGCGTGCAGTAAATGTCGGAATGTAGCCATATTTTACCTCTCAGCTGGCAAAGCAGTCTTCACTGGCTTGGCAGCAGGGAGAAAAAAAAAATCTAGAGAACACAGGGGTCTAGGACCAATATTATCCCCATCTTGCAAAGGTATTACCTCCCCACTGAGTTGCCACAACAATAATAGTATGTAACATTTATAGGGTGCTTAATGAGTGCCTTGTAGTGTGCTGTTTCTTTTAACCTTCCATTGCCACCTTTAAAAATTACGCATTTGTATTCGCTGCATTTTGCAGATGAGGAAGCAATCTCAGATAGACTGAGCAACTTGGCTAAAGTCACACAGCATCTCTAAATGCTTTTTTCTATCTTGTTTTGCTATTCCCTACTCAAGAGGAAGAGGCAGGACCCTGGGAGGTATGGGCTTAATGTAGTGTTGACCCCAGGTGGAGAGGGTCCTTGGAGTCAGCCAGTTGGTGCAGCTGCCTTTGGCAGTCTATGATCTCAGCCAACCAAGAAGGTTTTTAAAAAGTCTTGCTTTTGTGGAATTCTGGTAGTTTGTGCAGCGTTCCTGATGACTTGCCTGAAGCTCGCAGCTCCCTCCCTCCCCTGCCACCTCTGGCAGGTCTTACATTACAGTTCAGGCTGGACCCAGATCCCTAAGGAAAGGTCGGAAGAAGTCTGCTTAGTGTCCCCAGGTGGGTGGTATCCTGGAGATTCTCTTTACTTTTGTTGGGCTCAGGCACAACTGCAATCCACTGGTTACCTCCCTGTTCTTAAGAGATTTCAGTAAATTTCCTTCAGACCCATTCATGGCCTGAGTTAAAACCCTCCCCGATATGTGCACTTCCACACTCCTGGGGATGGAACCCAGGGCCTAACACACGCCAGGCAAGTGCTTGCTCTACCCTCTCTACTTCCCAAGATGGTAGAGAAGGCCCAGCTAGCAGGTGAGGGAGACTGGAGTCCATCTGTCATGCCCAGGGGCCACCTGCACTGTTCCGCCCAGGGGCCACCTCCCCTTGGTGCAGATGCTTAGGAAATGTCCTCCATAGTGTGTCCTTCCTTGGGTCTGAGCCCCAATTCTGTCCTCATCCTCTGTGACCTCCCTGCGCCTGGCTCTGCTCTGTAAAGTGAGGGTTCAGAGGCAGCCCCACTTGCCTGCTAGTCTCTGCCCCTCACTACTGGCCAACACTGATGCACACTTTGTGCCCACAGATTCCATGTACATCGAGGACCTGGAGGCCGTGCAGAAGCTGCAGGACCTGCTGCATGAGGCGCTGCAGGACTACGAGCTGAGCCAGCGCCACGAGGAGCCTCGGAGGACGGGCAAGCTGCTGCTGACGCTGCCCCTGCTGCGGCAGACGGCCGCCAAGGCCGTGCAGCACTTCTACAGCGTCAAGCTGCAGGGCAAGGTGCCCATGCACAAACTCTTCCTGGAGATGCTGGAGGCCAAAGTCTGATGGCCCAGCACGCGGACCTACAGATGGACCAGTGTGGAGACTTGCTGCCTCCAGCCTCGACCTCCGGCCCCTGTATGGTCCCAGAGCAAGGGACTCCCTGCCTCCTGGCTGTGTGTGCAGACTCCTGGGTACAGGGGGTGGGGACAAGGATGGGGGGCAGGGCGTGGGGCTCATCTGTCAACCTGCTTTTTCTTTGGTACATTTTTCCTTCTCCATGGGCTGTGCTGAGGCCTGGGCCAGGGCTGACTCCCCTTGACACTGGAGACCACTGGAGGAAGCGCCCCCTACCCCACCAGACCACCAGGAGGCAGCATGTGTTTCCTGACCCATCCCTGGTCTGCAGCCTGGGTGGGCTGTGTTGTGTGCACCAGACTCTAGCAACTCATTTGGGCATCACTTGGGGGTGTCCTTCCACAGGGGGCAGGTCCTCAGGGGTCTCTGTCAGCTTAGGATCCTGCCTGCCCCGAGGTCCTCTGGGACCCTGAAGAGGCCCCAAGACTGCACCTTCCGCAGTCCTCATGGATCCATCCCTTCTCAGCCCCACACAGCAGAGCTCCCGTGTTTTCCTGGGTACCCACCCCTTGGTGCTGTTCTGCTTGCACCCCTCTGCTGTACCAGTGTCTCCCTGTTCTCTCTGTCTCCAGGAAGCCCTCCCCCACCTCAGGCAGGGCTTATTCAGACCAGGGCTTCCACCAGCCGTGGTGTATCCACACCTGGAGACACGGGTGTGCTGGCTCAGAGAAGAGTGGATCGGGTCCGATCCCCAGAAAACCTGGGGCCGGTAGGAAATTCTAGGGCCTGGCCCCATCTGGGGCACATGGAAGCTCTTGCTCGAGGCCAGAAGTCCTGGAAAGGTCCCAGCAGGACAGGAAGAGGCCCTAACCATTCCACACCAAGCGCAGAGAGACCTGGCCACAGAGTAGGGTGCGGGGGGGAACTCTGGAGAGGGAGTCCAGAGAACTCTAGCCTGCCTGGTGCTTCCTGGCCTCTAGCTCAGTAGGATCTGGTGCCCTGGGTTGGGCAGGACATGGGCTTAGTGGGAAGGAAGAAGTGAGGAGACTCTCTCCTCTGCAACCCGAAGAAGCAGGGTGCATCTGCCATAGGCACGTCTTGGGTGGAGGAGGCATGGTGAGGTGTGGTGGTAGCTCCCCAGGCAGCCTTGGCAAGGTCCCCAGTCTCCACCTTCTCTGTAGTCACCACCATTGAGCTCTGTCAAGAACTTCCCACTGAGCGTTCTGTGTCCCAGGTGACCCCTCAGCCCAGGTGCAGGGGCCAGTTGCTCACCCTGCCACTGTGAGTGGCCCTGAAGCCACTTGTCACCCACTCCAGGGGCAGCTCTGAACTCCCCATCGGTGCTCATGGGTTGGCAGCCTGGAGGACCCCAGAGAACAAGGGGCTTCTGTCTGAGATGGAAAGTGCCCTGCCACCTTCTGTGGCAGGGATCTAAACAGCTGGACCAGGGTCCCCAGAGAGGCTGGCAGCTTGTGCCTGGCCCTGAGACAGTGGGCTCCTCACAGGCTGTCCACAGGAAGCGGCTCTGCTGGCCTGTCCTCCCTGGCTCAGCAACCCTCAGAGACTGCCTGGCCTGAGCTTCTGCTGGGGTTCACCAAGGTCATTCCGAGAGGTCCCCTCCCTTTTACCTGTGGAAAATCTGAGGTATGAGTCAACACTGGAGTCACCAATGCCTCGTCCCCTAGCTGTGCACACTGCCCCTTGGCTGTGATCCAGTGGTCAGACATGTTCAAGGCAAAGGCATCTTGGGGAATTTAAGCTGGGGTAACCCTCAAGTCTCACATAATCCTGAGGGTCCAACCCTGAGGGCCGGTTCTGAAGAATCCCAGTAAGAGAAGGTGGGGTGTATTTTGTGCTCCCCTCACTTCATTGTGTGCCCTCAGGAAGGGGTTGGGGTGGCATTTCACACCGCATTATGAGTGCCGTCCTTCAGCGCCAGCATGGACTTGGGGAATAGCATGTGGGTCCTGCTGGGGAGTCCTATATGTGTCAACTTTGCCTCCCTGGGCCTGATGTTTCCCCACATTAGAGCCCCTTCTGGCAGCTGGGGCTTGGTTCCCTGAGTTGGAACTGTGGCAGGCAGCGGGAGAGCTGCCGGTACCAGTGGGAGCTCCGAGCTGTGGGGGAGGCCTTGGTTCAGATTTGCTGGGTCCACTGGGCATCTGGAGCAGAAGAGTAGGGTCAGCTGCCTGGTGGGAAGCCAGGTGGGGGCCTCCGTCGGGAGTGCAGGGCACTGATCTCATGGGGATGGGGATGGGAAGAGAGTGTGAAAGACCCTACACCCCCAAGTTTACCCCCACAATCTGCCATTTCTGAAAAATCTGTAAAGCGGTAACATCACTTCTCGGTTGTACACTCATGATACAGGTCATTTGAAACAAACCAGGAAATAAAACATAAATCCAACCACAGCGAAGGTGGTGCTGGCTGGGTTTTATTTGGTTCCCTCAACCCTGTCCTTCCTAAGGCTACAGGTGGCTTTATTACATGTGCATTTGAGGCTGTGGCCAGTGTTTGCATGTGGACGCAGTGATGGTTTCCCAGGTAATTCGGGCAAGAGACTTGTCGAGAAGGCTTAGGAGGTGGTGGCAGGGGCTGAGGAACAGGGGCCTATCTGTGCTGGGGCACCTCCCTTCCGGACTCTCCTCCCCAGGCCATGGTGACAGAGTTGTGACAAAAGGTTGAAACAAAGGCCCAGGGTCCATGCCCACAGAACAGCACCAAAGAAAAGCACTATGTGGAAAGATGGCTTTATTTTGTAATGATGTTACAGCTGGAATGGCTTCTTGAGATGTATATATTTTTTAAATGGCAGTTCCATGTTGCCGTGTCACCTCTGTACGTAATTCTACCTTGTGTATGTTCTCCCAAGGACCCCCTGTAAATCACACGCCCTAGGATTCTTCCATCCTGGTTCCATCCCCGTCCCGTGTATCTGGAATCTAATAAATAAGGAAAGACCTGTTGGAGAGTTTCTTCACACAACGTCTTTCCAGGCCCGCTGTCCTCTGGACAGCACTGCCCCTCAGGTGTGAGGCTGGAACTAGACCAGGCTGTCGGGGAAGCCACAGCCTCCAGCTTGTCAGGGTGAGTGGGTCACATGGGCATTGTAAAAGTGTGATCACTCACTGCTTAGAATGCACAAGGCCCTGGGTTCAATCCCCAGCACTGCAAACTAACAACACTGATCAGCCGCAAAACAGAGTACAACTGGAGAAGTAGGGTCTGAGGGGTCCCCTACTGCTTGCTCGTTCTCTTTCTCTCTCTCTCTCTCTGTCTCTCTTTGGTCTTTTTGAGACAGGGTCTCCCAATACAGTTCAGGATGGCCTTGAACTCTGTGGCCCAGGCTGCCCTCAAACTTGCAACAATTCTCCTGCCTCAGCCTCCTGAGTGCTGGGATTACAAGCCTGTGCCACCAAGCCCAGCTCCTACTACTATTTTTTTAGGTAATTATTTTCATTAGTGCTGGAGAGATGGGGTGTCAGATAAACAAGAGTTGCCTTAAGATTTTGAAATGCATCTATGTACACACCAGCCATGTGTTCAAGAAGGATACATCAATATCGGTGAGAAACGGGAGCTTCAGAGATCAAAGATGAAGGTGCCTGTTGTTGCAAGTAAAGCGCCCCAGTTTATACTGGCTTATGGGGGCATATAGTATATATGGAGAGAGAGGAGGAAGGAGAGTGGGACAGGCATGCTTCAATCCAGAGGTTTGCAAAGGCAGCGTTATGGCTCAACTTTTCTGATTGAGTTCTGTTCTCTTCTGTTTGCTTCCTCCTCAAGGTGACCTCTTTGGTGGCAGCAAGAAGGCTGTCCATTTCCTGTTTCATACCCTGGGGGAGAGACAGAACATTCTCCTCCTGCTACCATGAATAATGCCTGGATTTCCGTCTGCATTCCGGTGGTTTCAGGCGCTGGTCTCTTACTGAGTCACAGCGACCAGCTTGGGGTGGGTCCTACCTACTCCGTAGCTTCACTCAACACCATAAAGGATGGATTAGGAACCCAGGGAAACTCAGAGAACCTACATTCACGGATCAGATTCTGGGCAATTTTCAGTGAGTTGTGGGACCTTCCAAAGTTGGAGCTGCATGAGAAATCTGTAGTCAAACTCAGCACATCTAATGTATGCAGTCTATCAAGTGGGAATGAAAGTGTCTGGTCTGTGGATAATATTAAAGTAATTGCCATATCACCTTCACTCTATCCGATGCACCTGGTATGTTGACATGTGCTTGCATGTGTACACACACACACAACTGGTGTACATGCTACTTAACAGGAAGGAGAATCAACCATAACTTCATGTAATGCAGTTGTAACAAAGATACTAGATAATCTGTATTTTCAGATTTTCTGTGCTGCTGCTGCTGCCAATTATGCATAGCACTGATCAGACTGGCTAATAGCTTGTACTTTTAAAGACTGAACCCCCATCTGTACCTCCATCTCCATTCCCCAAATGTTCTTCCATTTTTATTTCCCCTTCAAAGAAAATGAAAGAACTCAGCTAATGATTATTCATTCCTTCATTCATTCAGCAAATACTGAGGATCTACTGGGTGCCAGGCTCTTCTGAGCACTGGGTCTCAGTCCAGAGGACAAGCATGTCACACAGTCTGTTTGGAAGAAGAGAGTGACAATACCACAGCAAATAAGCAAACGATACAGTGTGTTAGAACGTGCTAAGTTCTATCAGAGGAAAAAAGTGAGGTATGGGGGGATCAAAAGTGGAGAGGAGTGGATGCAATTTTAGAGTGATCAGGAAAGCATTCGTGAGAATACTGAAAAATGGCTTGAAGAAAGCGGAGGTTACATGTGTGTAAATCCAGAAGAAAAGCTCTAGGCAGAGAGAAGCTCTTGCAGAGCCCCGGAGTAGGACCATGCTGGTGTGTTCAATGAGTGTCAGGAAAACAAGTGTGGTTGCAGTAGAATGAGTGAGGAAAGAGGCATGGGGGACGTGATGCCATAGCAAGTGTGGCTTTCACCCTGAGAGATGAAACGAGGCACAGTGAGAGATTCAGAAGGCAGAGTGACGCAGTCACAGGTCTCAGCAGGAGTCTTTGGCTGCTGTGTTGGTGCCAGGCTGCAGGAGGACAGTGTGGAAGCCAGGAGACCACAGGTGAGGCGACGGGTTTGGAGCAAGGCCATAGCACGGTGGGTCCTGGATCTTACTGGAACCACCAGGAGCTGCTAATAGGTTGGGTGTCGGACACAAGAGGAAGAGAGGAGACATCTGGATTCCTCAGTTTGGGGCCCTGGCAGCTTGAAGACAAATGGGAGGGATTTGGAGGTGAGTTTGGGGCTGCAGAGAGAACAAGCCATATGAAGTTTGAGATGCTATTGCATATCTGAAGGAAGTCGGGCAGTGCTGCCATCCCTACCAGCTGGGAATTCCCCCTAGGACTACAGGTGTGCACTACCACACCCAGTTACGATTCCTGTTTTAAATATCTTTTATCATATTTTTATAACTGTCCTATTGCATTAGTACTTATTATTGGTGCTCTCTCATTATGCCTAGTTTATTTTATTTGTTTGAGATCAGGTCGTACTTTGTAGTTCAGGCTGTTTTTGAACTCACTATGTAGCCCAGGCTGGCCTCAAACTCATGACAATCCTCAGCCTCCCAGAGTGCTGGAATTACAAGTGTGCACCATGCCTGGTGCAGTGCCTAATTTATAAATTAAACTTTATCATAGCTATACATGGATAGGAAAAAACAATATTTAGAATTGGGTACTATTTTGGGCATTCACTGGGGGTCTTGGTGTGTGTTCCGTGGGGGACAAAGGGAGACTGCTGTAAAGTTAAATGCATCATCCATACACTGATTCGTGGAGCAGAAGGGGCTTGGCAACCACCTTCCATGTCGCTGTTTGTGAGGTAAGAAAAATAAGCCAAAAGGAGCTTCCCAGGGAAGACCTCGGGTGGACACAGACCTGCAACCTCAGCCCTGACTCAGGTGCAGCCAGGTGCTGGGCAGACGCTGGACCAGGGCACACACAGCTGTCTGGCTATGTTGGACAAGCAGTTCACAGCTGTGGCCCTCAGGACAACCAGCAGTGTATGGAGACATCAACTGTCATGCTGAAGGGTGCTGTGACATATAGTGAGCAGAGACCAGAGATGCTGCTACCCCCCTAAAGTGCACCAGGCAGCTCCCCCACTACAAAGGAGTGACCCCTCCAAAATATCAATAGCTCCAAGGCCGAGAAGCTCAGATTTAGCCATGCTAGGGGCGTGGTCAAGGACTATCTGTCAGCCATTCTTCACAATGGCCCTGTGCTCCTCCCAGGGCTCCGGGTACAGAATTTGGGAGTGAAAGCTCCGCCCTGTGCATGATGCCAGCTCCACCAAGTCTTGCTGTGACCCTGACACCTCCCTGTTGGGACAAACAGATGATCTGAGTACAAGTCTACAGTCTCTGGGTGTCCAGGCCACACCCTGGCTTCTTTCATCTGCAAACCTTTGGATTTTGAGCTCAAGACAGCACTTGGGGCCTTAGAGCTGACCTGAGTGCGGGCCCACAAAAGACGTCTTCCTCTTCCTCACCCCAGTGCCCCCCACTGACTGTCCCTATCTCTCTACTCTGCCTTGTCTGGGATGGGCAGGGAGCCCTGGAGCTCGGTCATTCAGAGCCCAGATCTGGGGGTGGAAGGTAAGCCTGCCTCTCTGCAGAGCACGGTGGGGACTTTTCTCCTGCTGCCCGGCTCTCACTTTTGCAGGTGCCTTCCCTTGTCACATCTTAATCCTCTTTATGCCCCCTAACCCTCTTCTTCCTCCTTGCCTCTATCTCTTGGTCTCCTTCCCATTTGCAAAAGATCTTTCTCCCTGTTTCCTATTATCTGTATTTTAGTTTGATCTTTAAATTATGTTTTGAGTTTCTCATAAGAGAAACCTTGCAATATTTGTGGCTTGTGTATCTGAATTTTTCCCCTTAGTGTTATGGTCTGTTTTCCTAAAATTGACTCGCATTTATCTTTCTGTATGGCGGTATGTACACTGTGTGTAAAGACCGCATTTTCGTTACCCAGTCATCTCTTGAAAGACACATAGACTTCTTCCAAAATCTAGTATTATGGCTTGTGCCACCGTAAATGTGGGTGTATACGTATCTGAGGTGGGTTCGTGAACAACAATACAGGAATCCAAGCAGCCAAATTTATAAATTTGGAATTTAATTAGCTGAGCTCAGGACCACTCGTATATAGAACCCCCCCCCCCATTTCAGAATCCAAACAAGTCGCACTGAACTGGAAAGTTACAGAATTTTTAAGAGAGAGAATCACAAAAGACATCCTGTTGGAAACAATTTAGTTCAAATCTTTCATTAATTTTCAGTTGACACCTGTATCCTGCTTCTTTTGTTGAGCAGGTTAATTTTTCTCCTGTAGGTACAGCTCATTTTGCTTTTCTCATGGGCCTTATACCCTGAGTAATTTTCCATTTTTCTGAATACAGGGCACTAGTTAAAGGCAGGGCTTAAGATGGCGTCAGTTATGCCGAGCTACAACATTATTACCATATTATGATGTCTTTAACTCTTTTGGAATGATGTCTAAAAGGGGTATAGATGGGCCAAATGGAATTTCTAGTTTTTGTTTTTGTCTGTTAGACAGAGTCTTGCATTGTAGCCCACACTGGCCTTGAACTCACGGCAGTCATTCAGCCTCATCCCTTCAAGTGCTGGGATTACAGGCGTGCACCACAGCACCCGATTTAGTTTTAGTTTTTTGAAAAATCTCCACACCAGAAGTCACTTTACAACAGCTCAATAAAGCTCAAAACAACTGGAAACCCAGCAGTGTAATCACCACCCGTGAGCTCTAACATCATTAGTGCACGGGAAGAGGCGGCAGCTGCAGTTTTCCTCATCTCCCCCACCCCACAAGGCCCTGATGCTTCTGGAGGGGTCTCCAAACTGCCCCCAGATCCCCCTGACTCAGCCTCTTCTGGCTTCTCTTCAATCGCACCCCTCCACTCCCTGCTGAGTCACTGACTTAGCTCTTGGGTATTCGGATCAGTTTAGCCTTTCCAGTGTTTTCCCTTTCCATTAGGCAAAGTGCTGGAGGCTGAGAGAGTAAGCAGATTCTTAAATTTTATTATTATTATTATTATTGTTATTGTTATTATGATGGTATAACAGTACTGAGGACTGAACCCAGAACCCCATGTGTGGTAGACGAGCATTCTATCACTAAGCTATGGTCCCAGGCTTATTTGTTTGTTTTGGGACAGTCTTTCCTCAGCCTCCAGGGTAGCCGGGATTAGAACAGTGCACCCTCACACCTGAGTCAGGTTCCCTTTAGCAGGCCCTGTGGGCTAGCGGCAGCAGAGGAGGACTGGACACTTCACCACCTCATATATTTCATTTTGCCTTGGTGGCCAATTCCCCTTACTTCTGAGGAGTGGAAACCACCACAATCCAGAGAAGCAGCGCCCCTCTGCCCTGAGGCCTTGCTGTGCGCGCCGTGGCTCTATGGAAGCAGAGTTTGCTCCAGAGGCCCGCTGCCAAGGACCCACCCGAGGCTCAAAGCCTGTGATGGTTGTTTTCAGTCTTGTTTCAGCAAACACGCAGGCAGCAAGTCCTTTCCAAGTCGGGTGTGCGCTCCACTTCGGTGGCTCCTGTTTTTCCTGACTGGTTCTAGTCTCTCTGTCCCCTCTCCTGTCTCACTCATCCATCACTTGGCAGGGAGCTGCATGCAGGGGCGTGGTGTGTGTGTGTTCTACTGGAAGCTCACAGTAGAGCAGAGAGGATAGACACTGAGCTGGTGGTGTATGAGGGGGCTGGACACAGGAGGCTTTCTGTGGTGCATGGAGGTGTGACAGGAACCAAGCTGGCCTTTGGTAAGGAGATCACAGGGGACCTGTGATCCAAGGACATCGTCCCTGGGGAAGCAGGTTGAGGCTGAGACCTGATGGGAGCCAGGTGAGGCGGGAGAAGGGAAACAGTAGGTGCTGATGTGTTCCAGGTTTGTTCAATAATCTGGAAGACCATCAGATCGGTTGACTGTAGCAGAGGGTGAGGAAGAAAGGAGGAGACTAGAACGGGGACCAGATCATGCTCTGCTTTGCCGGCTTTGTTAAAGGCGTTGCTCAGCCATGGGAAGGAAATTGGAAACGCTGCAGAGCTCTGAGCGAGCTGATGCCACGGTCAGATCTGAACCACTGGGGTGAATGAAGCATGGATTTTAGGTCGACTGGCCTGGGCTCAGGAGTCCCTGCTCTGCCAAGCTCCTCCCCTCTGACCTGGTGATGGGCCTCAGGAGTGACAGCAGTGAGATAACCACCATGTCCCAGGCACATTAGTAACACAGCAATGCTTCCTGCCCAGGAGTGTTTGATGCAAGCACCACTGTAGGCCTGTGATGGAGACCAAGGCTCAGCCTGTTTCATCGACCTGCTAAAGGTTCAGCGGTCAAACTCGAATCCAGATCTGTACAGTTCATTAAAATCTCCCCGTCCCTCAAGCTAGTCATCTAGAGGGTCAGGTGCACGTGACCACTCAGCAAGTGACCCTTCCTTCTTCCCTCCTCCTCCTCCGACTACCAGGACCTGGATGGCCTCCAAGGGGCCACCTCCAGCCACAGGTGTCTGCACCGCCTTTGCCAGGTGCCTAAGGTTTCCCTCACCGAAGGAGGGGCCAAGGGAGGGAACGTGGCCGTGAACTTGCAGGAGGCAGTGGAGCCGGGCTGGAGGCGACTTTGCCCAAGGTCATGCCTGATTTAACAGAGCTGAAAGGGTGCTGATGGCCTTCGGACTACACCGCAGGGACAAAACTCCAGGAACTTCCAATCTTATCCAGTGTTATGATGACATTTTAATCACCATCCTAAATGTCCCTGGGTGGGGAGAGGTTTAGAATCACAATAGAAGGAAAAAAATCTCAACTGTGTGATGCTGGAGGTCAGAGTTCAGGCAGAAGGAGTCCCCCTTCTCCAACAAAGAACGGGGATCTTAAAGGACGCACCGTGGCGTGTGCCTTGGGGAGTGCAGGTGGCAGGCAGGTCTGCAGAGGGTATTTTGTGTCCCTCAAGCCAGGTCATGGGGGGCTGGTGCCGGCTAAGATCACATTCCTTTTCTAGTCACAGGCCTCCCACAGGGCAGGACACAGGTAGGGCCCCAGGATCAGGTATAGAGGAGGGCCCAGGGATCCTGGCCTTGGTCAGGAACCCGATCCTTCATCTTCCTCCGCATACAACCCGGTGCTCTACGCACAGATCATGGCAGTGGAGGGGGGTCAGCAGAGGAGAGGGACCTAGGACAGACATGGAAAGTGCTGCCCCCCAGGACCAAAAAAGCAAATTGGACTCAGAGGAAACATCCCTAGAAGTAGACAAAGCTCCCCCTGCTTCCTCTGGAAATTGCTTTGTTTAATATGCAAAGTGCAGATGTATTTAGGTGACATCTCAACATCCATCACCCTATGCAAATGCAGACCCTGGGGAAGAGGAGCCCCTGTAAGTCACCCGGGTCCCTTAATCCGATGTGTGTGGGTGATGGCATGGCAGGGAAGCAGCACAGGGGAGGGTGACAGCTCGCCACAAGAGAAGATTGATAAAGGGGAGGAGAGGAAACTGGTGCTAGGTGGGAAGATTGGCAGGTCCGCATCTGTGTCCACAGTAGGACCAGCTCTGCTACCTGCACACCTGCAGGCTGGCAGCTCTTGGACACAAGATGTCACAGCTGCTGTAGGTCACACAATGACCGAGCTCCGAACCAGCTGCTGCTGGACAGTGAATTAAAAACTTTCTGAGAGTAATGGGAGAGTAGAGAAGATCAAAGTATGATATATGCATGCACTGATTTACACAGTGACACCCATTATTCTGTACAGTAAATATGCATGTTTATTTCTTTTTTTTTTGTTTGTTTGTTTGTTTTGGTACTGGGGATCGAACTCACAACCTCGCACTTGCCAGGCAGACACTTAAGCCACTGAGCTAAATCCCCTGCATGTTTATTTCTTTATTTAGTCTTTTTGAGACAGGCTCTCACTGTGCAGTTCAGGCTTGCCATGGGTTCACTTTGTAGCGAAAGCTGGTCTTGAATTTCCAAGAATCCTCCTGCCTCAGTCTGCCGAGTGCTGGGATTACAGGCTTACAGGTGTGGGCCACCACGTCCCATTGTTTGCTTTTGTTTTTGTTTTTTGAGACACTGTCATCAAACAGGCCAGGCTGCTTTCAAACTCATGGCAATCGTCCTGCCTCAGCCTCCTGAGTGCTGAGATTATGGGTGTGAGCCACCATGTCAGACAACAAATACAAACTTTTTAGAAGTCTTCTAAGGAAGTGCAACGGAAGCGCTTGCCTGAATAATCTACCCCAGGGAAAATGGTGGAACTGAACCCTGTCACCTGAGCCTGCCTTCTGATATCTCAGACAATTCCCAAACCATGACCTTTAGTGACAAAAACTCCTTATCTTGGGAGCATTTCCAGATAAAATAGGAGAAGCAAATTAGCATCGAATTTCAGATAAATCATGAATAATTTTCTAGTATGTCCCAAATTTTGTATGGGATTATTTTTGTTTACCTGAAATTTAAATTTAACTAGGTGTCCTGCATTAATATTTAGTAAATCTGGCAACTCTACACCCAGGAAAAGACCTTCCTTTTTTGCGAGGGTGTGGCGGGGCTGGGAGGGTGGGTACACATCTAATCACAGAGCTTTGGGTTGAGGCTCCTTCTCTGCCTTCCTCCAGGCTGGTCTTGAGTTTGGGATCCTCTTGCCTCATCTTCTGAGTAGTTGGGATACCAGGTGTGTGCCACTGCACGTGACTGGGTCTTTAAATATAGCAAAACGTACGTACCACCTCTCAAAAACAAACAAATAAGCAACAACAAAAAAACAAAACCAGAGCTATAAATGAATAGGCTTTGATTGGAAAATGCTCCAAAGGGCTGGGAGCTGACCCAGCACCCAAACCTCTTAAACAGAGGATGTAGGGTGGAGGCCGTGAGGAGGAGTGAAAACCTTCCATGGGCTCTGTTGTAAATTCGCTTCACAGGCGCAGAGCAGAAACCCTAGAGGGATGCGCTGCCCTGCCCTGCCCCGCCCCACCCTGCCCTGCCCTGCTCTGGGCTTTGTCATACACGTCACTGTTCCACAGAACCAAGCCGTGCCAGGAAACATCCTGAGGGACAGAAAATGTCAGTGCGGCGGAGTTCATTTGCACTTGAACACCAGTCACAGTGGTTACATCATGTGCCAGTCTGTCCAGAGGACAGGTAGCTGCAGCCTTTCTAATTTTCAGGTCACCAGCCAACCACCTTTTCTGACATTCTCTGCAGCTGCCTCCACAGAATGGCTGGTGCATGGGTACACCAAGCGTCGACATAGAGCTACCTCCGGAGGTCCCGGGGATGGCCCTCTGGTCTCTATCTTTGAACTACAGCCCAACCCCAACTGCCTGTCTTTTAAGATGGCAGGAAGCAGCCACTTGCCACTCACAGGCCAATTATTCTCTCATTAACAAATTAGTGACCCAACCAATAAAAGGGAGACCATTTCTAAGGAATCTGAGCTGCGAACAAATTCTGGGAATTCTGTCCTTTCATAATATGAATAGCTTCATGTATCAAATACAGGAAGTCCAAATGGGGTCACGAAAGGGCTCTTTGTTATCCTTTTATTTCTCAGGCCTGGGTACTGCCTTTCCAGGGGTAGTGTACAGATTGCCATGTAGTCTTGTGTAAGCCTAGCAGGTAGTCCAGGACAAAATAAGTCCTCAGTTTCCTATAGCCAAGATGTCCCCCAGTTTCCTTTGTTTGGATATATAATCCCATCTTCTCATGTTTTACAGTTCTAGCGTGTGTGTCTGTGGGTAATGGTGACAAGAGATTGCTCCCAACAAAATGTCTACCTCCCCCTGACAGTCAAGGATGGAACAAGCAGAAGCTAGCAGTGGTCCTAATGGCCTTCCCAGATGCAGGTCACCACCAGTCAATAGTTTGAGCTGTTCCCTGAAGGTGTCCATGCTGGTGATGACCCTGAGCCCCATGCCCTCAGGTCCACCTGGGGTCTTACTTCTAAAATTGGATCTCTAGAATCTTCCAGAGGCAATAAATGCATGTCCAATAAGTGGGTGGATAAGGAAACCTTTGTCTGGCAGTGGAATCTACTCATTTCCCAGTGGGTCAGCTTGGGATCTCTGGGAGGCAGATGGCGAGATGGAGCTAGGAAGCAAGAGTAGGGTATAGTGGGCTAGACAATGTCCTCAAAACTTATGCCCACCTAGAGCCTTGTGATGTGACTTCATTTGGAAATAAGACTTTTGCAGGTATAATGAATTAAGGATCTCAAGACAAAATCATTCTGAGTTTTGAGTACACGAAATGCACTTATAAGAAGAGAAGACCCAGGAGATGGCTGTGTGAAGATGGAGGCTCTGATCGGAGGGATGCTGCTACAAGCCCAGGGGTATCTCGGCTTGTAGGCTACTTCTGGAAGCCTGGAAAGATTCCCCTTCACAGCCTCCAGAAGCACCACCTCTGCTGACACCCTGATTTTGGATCTCTGGCTTCCTGAACTGGGAAAGACTAGATTGTTGCTGTTTGCAGCTGTTTTGTTTGTGGTCATTTGTTTCAGCAGCCCCAAGAAGTTAACCCTGTGGAAGATAAAGGGGCCCAGGAGAAGTGGCCCGGGAGAGCCTTTAGCTGTACATTTTTCTGCGTACCCACTCCCACAGACTCATCTCTTGTTCCACCCCTTTCACCTCCAAGAAAATTCTTTTACTCCTAGCTTCATCTCAGTCTCTGATTGCTGGAAAACCTCAGTGACAATCTTGGCCACTCAACAGAAAGCCGTGGAACAAAAACTATCCACCAGGAACGTCCCACATTGGGCAGAAATGACCAGACCAGTGCTCAGTCTTTGATCAGAACTGCCCAGGAAAAGGGCGACCCTGACTCAAACTATGGGGTGAATCCAGGAGGTGCCACATATGGAGGCTCCCAGCAACAGTGAGGCACATTCTGGCTGGAGGAAAGAAGTGGGTAGATGTCCTTGCTCGCCTCAGCCAGTGTGCCCGCTGCCCATCCCTGCTCTTCTCTAGCTTCCTCAGCGCAAGCATTTCGGTAACTTCCCACCAGGACCCTGGGTTTCCAATACGATCGGCCTGGCCTTGGAGCACTGCTGCAGTCCCAGGCCCTGGGGGAACCTTCTCAGCCTCACGGAGGAGCTCCACTAGCTACACTGCTCTGCAGGGTTCATTCCTACACTCAGTAGTAGTCACTGGACTTTCGCCGTGTGTCTGATACCTTGCACAATGATATATAGTAATAATCAAGGCAGACAAGGTCCCTAGGCCCTCAAGGTTTGCACACTAGTTGGAGAAGACAGAAAAAGAAGAGAAAGAGAATGAGGACGGAAGAAGAGAAAGATTAAGAAGGAGAAAGAAGAAGCAAGTAATAAAGTAATTGTATGTGCTACAAAGGAGTAGAGGGATGGGAAGAGAGAATCATGGGAGATGATGGGGAGACCTACTTAAATGGAACCAACACAGCTTCCTTTCAATTCAAAACCCATTTTCTCCCTCCGCACACCAATTCCTTCCTCTCTGTTTTTGATAGATGCGTTTTACAGATGTGTTCTGATGTCCCTGTGACTTGGCCCTGCCAGTGTCCTTTGTGACTTTGCTCCATAATAAATTCCTCTCTTGTACCTTCAACCTTGCCCATAGCACTGGCTCCTTCTCTTTCACCTTCAAACCAGTTCCCACACACCAGCTTCTCTTCCGGCTCTGACCTCATCCCTTCCTTTCTTGTTCTCAGCTACTCTTTCCCAAAGGTAGTTGATTATGGTGAGCCCTTTCCCAGACCTCATCTTGGTCCAGAAAGTTTATATTTGTGATTCCATGGAAAAATTATTGGAATTCTAGCGAGTTAATTCCAATCTACCACCTTCAAGTGAAACTCGAGATGAGAATAAAGACACTAAAATATTTATGTAGTTATGGGGAGTCAAAGGGGTCCTAAATCCAGCCAAGACAGTGGTTCACCAGAGCCAAGGCCACAAGCCAGGGCTCAACCCAGGTCAAATTCTCCATGAGGGGAGTGGCTCGGGGATGAGTGACAGTGACAGTGGTGGGAAATACTTGAGAGCCATGAGCTGGGCTAAGTAGGAGGCCTGAGATCACCTGTGCAATGTGCAGAGAGCAAGAGATGCAGAGAAAAGCTGGGCTCAGTGGTGCACACCTGTAATCCCAGCACTCAGGAGGCTGAAGCAGGAGAATCCTTGCCAGTTCAAGATGAGTGTGGGCTAAAAAATGAGCTTAAGGCCGGCCTGAACTGCATAGCGAGCCTGTGTCAAAAGAGAAAAAAAAAAAAAAGCAGAGAAAATAATCTGCGTAACACAACTGAGGTAGTATCTAATATTTTGGGGCCAGTGCTTTGGCTGTGATGTACAATCCTTTTTGCCCTGGGAAGTCATAGTCTCTTATCTCAAGGATCAGTCCCAGCTAACAGAGTGGGGCACCATGGTTCTCCACGCTGTGAGGCTCAACCATGCTTTTCTGGGAGTCATCACGTGGGTGGGGAAACAGCAACTGTTGACTGTCACCCTTGCTTCAAAGATTACACATCAACTCCTTACAGATCATCCCTTCCTTCCACATCCCTTCCACAGCCACCCAATTTACATTGCTTAAAGCCAATTGAAGAAATGGCCCAGCCAGCCCTGTGCATATCAATACATGGAGATAGGGTCAAGTTTATTCAAAATGGAGATAACTGGTCTTCTTTCAAGGACAGTCATCCGAGTGGTTCCCCATAATTGAGGTTTTCACTGTCCCCTTTCCCACTTCCTCTCCACACCTGTCTTCCACCACCCTCCTGGGAGCGGTCTCTGCTCTTCCCAAGGCCATCAGCACTGCTTTCCAGATGTGTGCTTCTTCCCGTCACTCTTCGCTCATGCCTGTGTTTTGTCTCTTACTCCTTCTGCCCAAAGCTTCAAGTTCTTTCTTTGCTTACAAGTGGGTGCTTGTCTTGACTGACCACCCCAAGCCCCAAGCACAGTACTTTGCCTGCAGGAACTGTGTGGCAAATGTTAATGAGTTGAATTCATCTGGGGTGTCTCTTGGGCTTCCTGGGAACCACGGGGAGTTTCCCCTGGGGTAAACAGAAGAGAGCTCCCCGCAGTGGTGGAGTAACAGGCAGACGAGGGAGTTTGCGTGGAAGGCTGCATGTGGGAGAGTGAGGAAGCAGGACAGGCAGAGGTGTCAACTCCCACGCGAGGATGATAAATGCTAACAGCGCTGGGAACAAAACCAAACATCCTTCACACTGTCAGAGCAATGAAGCCAGCACCCTGCCAGACGCAAGCCCTAGACACTGCCTCACCTTCGGAAGAGGCAGAGGCTCTCTGTCCCCTTCTGTTCTGAGTTAATGGCACAATCCATCTTCCTTGGGGTGCCCTTTGAAACTGGGGCCAGGCACCATGTGGGGTTAGTGAGAAGAAGGGAAGTCAGCCTGAGCCAGCTGTCCTTCCCAATGTCCCCTCCTGAGGAAGGCGGTCTCTTGTGACTACTGGCCCCTTCCCTGCTGGGGGGGGGAAGCAGATGGGTCAGCTTCTACTTGTGTTGAGGGGACTTTGTCCCACCTTCTTCCATGGACCACTACAATATTAACGCAAAGATGCTCTAAGAATAAGCAAACAGACTTGCCTGCCAAAGGTGATGAGAAGGCTCCGGCGCTGCTTGCTTTCTTGCTTTGAAAGCAGGTAGACTGAAAGAGTAGACGCCCTGGAACCTGGCTGAATTTGGAGCTCAGCTTTGCCACTGAAGAACCAAGAAAGTCATTTAATCTCTCTGGATCTTGGTGTCCAAATCTCTAATTTGCTGGGTTGAATACATAAATTCTAGATTCTCTTCCACTTTTCTCCTCTGTTTCTACCTTTAGCGACATGGTAGGGGACATCCTTGGTTTTTTCAAACCTGTATTTCTTCTCTCTATATATAATAACAGCGCTCACTCCCTTATACTCCCTCCCTCCACTTGGGAGGTGGGGCTAGGACCTTAGCTCAACCAATCAAACTGTGGGGCAGGGTCACATGACAGCAGCCCCCAAGAGACCCACCTACTCAGGCTCTTTTGCTTCCGGAGGTCAAACTGTCCAGCTCTGCTTTAGCTTTGTGAATTACCCTAGCATCAATGCACCTGCTTGCAGTCGGTGACCTTGATAACACTGAGCTGCAGTCCTGAGCCCGGAGGTGTTTGTAGACAACACATCAGGCCTGTCATCTCTGGCTGGGAAGGCTTCTAATAGAAAAACAGGGACAGGTCCTGCTGAGTACCACTGCCTGCTGCTGGAGAGACGAAGGCACCGGTCCAGAAACTGGGATCCCTTGGAAAATTCCGAGAAAACCCTGAGGCCCTCTGAAAGCATGCCATGTATGTCAGTGATTTCTGGCATTTCACACTAAGCCACTTCTTCTGTGTTCACGCCCAGCTGTGCGTGGCACCTTTAACCTGAGTGATGTTTCTGGTCCTAGCAAGTGGGGCCATGTGAGTCAGTCATTCACATAACCTGGAGACCTTGGTCCAGGACCTTTGTCCCACAGAATTTACACAGCCAGGGAGGAGGTAACTATGGGAGTCCCCAAGGGTCCTAGAGTCTTGCGCACCTTCAGCCCCTTCAGCCGTGGGGAGCTAGAGATAAAAAAGACTGAGCAAGAGAGGAAGTTAGAGGCTTTGGAAGGATTTGGGTATAAAAAGGATGAAAAGAGGTCATCTGGCTCCCTGGGGAGTAGCCCAGGGAAGAACAGTTTTAGACGTATCCATACCTTTATGGGACAGTGTTTCTCAAAGTGTAGCTGCCTGATGCCTTTTAGGTGACACTTTGACATTTTAAATTTTCATTTTGCTTTATTTTAGTTCATGTGGTTTACAGGAGACAGCACTGACATATTCAAATGCATGATCTCAAGCTAGTTTTCTTAGGATGAGGCTAAAGTAAGGTACATGAGGCTGCAATCTGAGTCTGTTTAAAGACAAGTAACACTTCAGGTGCAGAGTGGATTTGGTGGAATTTTGAGGTGGGGCTGGAATAAACGGAGCTGCTCCCCGTCCCTCCTCAGCAGGGCTGGCGAGCTCCTCCAGATGTGGGCTGGGCTTCATGCACATTGAACTCTCTGTCTGGTGCAGAACCAGCAAATAGGAAATACTGCAGACTGAATGATAGTTTATGCCTGGTACTGTAGTAGAACATAATTAATATGGCTAACATGGGCAGACCTGCCCAGAAACAGAGCACAGCAAGGTGCCAGCCCATCTTCCCGCACAAATTCACCTAACCCAACTAGTCAACCAGTTCCAGCCTCCTGATAGGCAGCCTCATACCTTTCCTCTCATGCCCACTGCCTGGGTCAGACCTCCCATCTCTCTCACTGTGTTGCTGTCTGCCACAGTCTCCTATCTGTCCCCCTTGTCTTACTTATCTAGGAATTTTTTTTTTTTTTTTAGTAAGAGTCAATAAATGGTTTCCAAAATGCAGCCAAAAATTAATGGTTTTTTGCTGCCCCAGGATGAGGTTCACATCATTAGGACACCCCTGGGATAGGTGATCTTGCTTCTGTCTACCTCTCTAGCATCAACTTTTACTGACTGTATGCTGTACCCCGAATGCCAGCCCTAGCCTATCCTTCCCCCACAGCATCTTGCCTCAGGACCTTTGCTCATGCTATTCCTTCTACTTGGAATGCCTTCCCCTCTCTTATTCTGCATGACTCCCACTCATTCCTTGGCATCACCTCCTCCAAGGAGCCAGTCCAGACTCCAACTGATTGTTTACTTTTCAATCTGCCACATGAATCGTGAAGATCTTTGGGACAGGGGCACAGCTTTTCCATCTGTATGTCCCCAGACCCAGTCCAGTGAGAATAAGCCATTAGCAAATGTCAGATGGTTGAGTAGTTTAAGGTCACAGACCCTGGGAATTCGCACGATGATGGGTTTGAGTCTCTTAACCTCTTTAGTGCTGTTCGTCAAATTGTTCCAGCGTCCTGCGTGCAGCGGGCACGTAATAGGACTGTATTCTTTGGTTCCTTTGTAGGTGGGTGGGAACCACACTGCCCTTTTGGTCAATAAGTTATGTGTGGATGTACCAAGTGCCACTTCTACTTGGGTCAAAGCACTTATAAGAGCTTTCTCTCCCTGCTCTAACAATCTGCAGTGACCACAGTGGTGACTGCTTTACTGGTTCAGATGTACGGCACCAGCAGTGGCAAGTAGAGGCCCCAGCTGATCTGTGATAAATGACAAGTGAGCTTTTGTTAGAATAAACCTTGGATTAAAAAAAATGCAGTGTAATATAGGATGTCCCAACTGATACCTCCACCTATCTCACAGGGCTCCAAGGACTTCATCTAAATTACATTCTAGCCCTCTTCCCCCATTCTGATCTAGTTCACTGCCCATGCTGACCCCAACCTGAACAGTCCCCTTTCACCCATAAGAAGGAAGGAAGAAGCAGAAGAAAAAGAAGTAGGAAAGGAAAGAAGGGAAGGAGGGAGAGAGGGAGGAGTGGAGGAGGAAGGAAGGAAAGAAGGAAGAGAGGAGAGGATGTCATATCATAACCTAGCATATCCAGCTCAACAGCCACGAGGGAGTCAGGTGTGGTGGTGTTCGCCCGTATCCCAGCTCTTGGGAAGCTGAACCAGGAAGATCACCACGAGTTCGATACCAGCCTGCACTATATAGTGACTGCTTATCTCAATAAAACAAACC
This sequence comes from Dolichotis patagonum, assembly GCA_004027295.1. Classification (NCBI taxonomy): domain Eukaryota; kingdom Metazoa; phylum Chordata; class Mammalia; order Rodentia; family Caviidae; genus Dolichotis; species Dolichotis patagonum. The sequence continues at coordinate 40,241 of PVJX010012386.1, forward strand.
AAGCAAAACAAAAAAGCCCAATGCAAAGCAAAAGAAAACAAAAACCACAGCCACTAGGGTGACATGGCCTTAGGAAGTGTGGAGTCCGTGGCAGGGTTACAAGGTCCATGAAGCCAGAGCAGACCTCCTTCAGAAAGCGAAAGGGAGCTGGATCATCCTCCTCTGTCTTCTACATAGTTATTTAGGACTCCTGGAACACAGGACATCTGCCTGCTAAGTCTAGGCTTTCTTGCCCCTGGCCCCGTTCCTAGCTCATGTGCACACTGAAGTACCCTATATGTGTATCACACTCATGCCGGAAGTGGGCGCACCTCCCACAATATCACACCCACGCCATCTACCCAATTGCCTTCTGCAGCAGAGGCTCATACCCTTCATAGTTCAGTAACGGCCCCTCTGCTAGTCTCCACTTGTACCTGCCAATGTCGTCTGGATGGTTCCCCAACCCATCTCACCCCATCCAACCCTACCTCACCCCATCCCCTCCCTCGCATCAGGAGTTACAGTGGGCGCCAGCTGCCCCCAGATGCATCTTGATTCAGCCTCTGATCTCTAGGGTCCGGCCGTTGGGTCCTTGTTCTTTCTTCTTAGGGGACATGTACCACATAAAACTATGTTTGAGGCCTTTTCTTATGTCCATTACTCTTCATTAAGCTTTATTAGAATGCCACTGAATAATCATTTTATTCTAATGCACCATGAAATGATTAAGAATAATGGCGATTTGCACCTCTCTTAGCCTCTCTCCCCCCACCTCCTTTTCTCTCCTCTCACAGAAAAGCCACGTGTTTGCTTCCTGAAGGTGCTTTGCCTAACTGTCTTCCTTTCATCAGGTACTGGGACGACCTCATTTGGGTAACGACCATCATGGTCATAACCCCCTAGCATTTTTGCCACTGGATCCTCAGTGTCGGTCCCTGAATATGGCAGGAAATGTTGCCGGTGGGAGTGGGGACAGGACAGAGACAGAGAGCCTCCTTTATGGGGTGCACACATTGAGGGGTGCTCTCCTGCCCTTGTGCTGGTTTTGTTTTCATAGTGGCCCTGTGGGAAAAGTGATATTATAACTATCACCTGAATTTCACAGACAAGCAAACTCTGTTTCTTTGAGGCACGAGATTATGTGGAAAACCACTTTTATTAGAAAAGCATCACATATGTGTGAAGAATGAGCACATGTTCAGGGGATTGGGGGCCCCAAGGAGATGCTGGCAGCTGGCAGAGACTAGGGATGGATTCTCTCCATCTTTCTGTGAGCTGTGTGTACATGTGATCATATTCTCTCCCCTCTCCTCCCCCACCCCTCTCCCCTCCTCTCATCTTCCCTCTTTCTTCTCTTCCCGTTTCCTCAGCTTTTATACGACCTAACATGGTCACCAACCCCAACTTGGGCTTCTCAACTCTTGTGTCTCTCACCAATAAGCTCAGTTCTGTACCCTCACCCCCATTCCAAAATTCCCAAAGAGGAACCTGTGGTTTCAGTCTGTCCTTTTCAAGTTTGGACACCAAAAGTCACAGATCACTGGTTCGAGCAGTGGAGTGGGGTCAGGAGCCCATCTTTGGTACAGTCAGGGGCCGGGGAGGATAAGGACCAGATGCCCTGATAGGCAGATGTGTCCCCACATACTGCTGTTCACTGAATACAGTATTTTTATTTAGGCCAAGGGACTTATTAACCATGTGCACCTGCTGTAGTCTTTTCTAAGCACAACAGCTAAGATGTCCTCACTGGACGTCAGGAGCCTTGGCAGCTGTCACAGACCACACAGAGCACGGGGATGGACTAAGCTCAGTTGCTGCTCTAAAGCTGCCTTGGAGAGACTGAGGGGCTGGTGGGAGATCGGGCTAGAGGATAAGCTGAGAAGAGATCCCAGAAAGTGAGCCCCGTGCAGGACCCTAGTGTGAAGGCTTCCGAGGGTTCTGACATCCCCAGAGCGCTGTCCTGTGGGCCTGCCACTAACTGCTCCTGCCGGCCATGGGCCCCCTGAGTGGTCTTTGTGGCTCAGGATGGTCATCACCGTAGGAGTGAGCTAGTGAGATGGCCCCAAGGATGAAGGCGAAGCTGGAGGTGCTGTCCCGCCTCGGAAGCACTGGACTCGCATGGTGGCTGGGGAGCAAGGCCAGAGAGAAGGGGAGAAAATGAAACCAGGCTCCTTTTCTCAAAGCCTACCTTCCCTGGCTCCCACAGGCCATCACCACACACGAAAGCTGTTCCTCACCGAACCCCTGCCACTGCATGGACCTGCCCAGCTCTGAGGGGAGCAGAGGTAAACTCCCGAGCTCTGGGGGTTAGGAGCTCCCTGTCCTCAAATAGGCAGCTGCCTGCCTTCAAACGTCTGTCCTAGCTGGGCATAGTGGTGCATACCTGTAATCCCAGTGCTCTGGGAGGCTGAGGCAGGAGGACTGCAAGTTCAAGCCCAGCCTGAGCTTCTTAGTAGCTCAGCGAAATTGTGTCTCAAAATTAAATACAAATGAATGACTAAATAAATAGCTGGAGATGTAGTTTAATGCAAAGGCCCTGGGTTTAGTCCCCACTATTAAAAAAAACAAACAAAAACTGTCCAACCTGAATCTAACCTTGCATAAAAAGATCCTAGAAGGGGCTGGGGATTTAGCTCATTGGCTTAAGCACCTGCCTGGCAAGCGTAAGGTCGTGAGTTCGATCCCCGGTACCAAAAAGAAAAAAAAAAAAAAAAAAAAAGAATATCCAAGATCCTAGAAGGTCTACAGACAATTGGATCAGTATCTCCTTGGTGTAGGAGGAGGAGCATGGACTGGAACCAGAAGGATCCAAGACATCTCTTTGCATGGTGCACCCTCTGTTTTCCCGTATGTAAACTGTTATGCTTACCTCCGAAGATGGGCATTCCCTACACAGGGCTGAGCGCACAATGGATGCTTAATTAGAGGCAAATTCAGTCTTATTCCTGTGAATATTGATTACTTAGCTTAGATCTTTGCTGGACCTTTTTTTTTCTTTTCCTTTTGGTACTGGGAATTGAACTCATGACTTCACACTTACCAGACAAGCGCTACTAACTTAGATCTTAAAAGGTACTTTTGCTGGGAGTAGCTTCAGGTTGATAATTTTATCTCTGTGTATTGAAGATAATCCCACTGTCTTCTGGTTTCCATTATTACCAACGGTTTCCATTCTTACTATAAGCTTCCATTATTACTACTACTAATAAATGTTATTTCTATTATTGTTAAAAGATTCATCGTTTAACTATTATTCTTTTGTGATGTGTCCTTTCTCTCTAGTTATTTAAAAAAATCTCTTTTTCTTTGATCTTTTGCAATTTTACTGGGATATATCAGGTATGAATGTCGTTTATTGTAGCTGGGGCTTTTGGACAACCAGGATGTGAGGTTTGGGCCTGGGAAGTCCTCAAGCATGACTTGTTTTGGCTATACCATTCCTTAGTCTCATGAGCTCAGCTGGGACTCCACTCTGCCTTTCAGATCTCTTTAACATTCATTTCATCTTGTCCATGTCTCTGGATTTTTAAGCTAAATTCCGGAAGAAGTTTAAACCCATTACCACTCTTTGTAGCATTTTTTTTCCCTTTCACTGTGTTTAATGTATTTAATCTTTCCATTGATGCTTGAAATTTAATGATAATGTTTCCTATTTCTTTTTTTTGTTTTTAAATTTTATTTTAAAAGGGAGCAAAATTAAACACAACAAAACAGAACAGAATGGGACATAAGAAAGCATAAATCTCAAAGCTAGACAACCAGAGATCTTCACTATCTGTCATATTGTCTCTTGTTTTCTTCCAAATGCTTGTCCTCATCTTTGCATATGGAGAGCTCATACTAAATAACATAGCCAATCTTTTCACAAGATGTGTAGCTCACTGGCTCCCACTTGCTAGGCAGGGGGGAGGGGGAGGGGGGGGGACATGGGATGGGGGACAGGATAACATGAGATGTCTGATTCTCAGCCCACACACAGCAGGATCACAGTTGCCCCCCAGAGACGGGAAGAGTTCCTTGTTTTCCTGGTACCCCAAGTCAACCGCACAGTGCAGGTCCCGATGCGCCAGGGTCTCTCTCCTTCTGGCCACCGAAAGTCTGCCACACTCTCAGCTGCCCCCCAGAGAGGGGAAGAGCTCCTTGTTTTCCCGGCACCCCGAGTCAACTGCATGGTGCAGGTCCCTAGGCTCCAGGGTCTCTCCCCTGCAGGTCCCCTAAAGTCCGCCATACTCACCTGCTATTTCTTTCGGATGAATTGACCATTCCATTTCCAAAGTTCTGAAATGGCCAACAGACCACAGAAAGAATTCTCTTTAGGCTCCTGTTTGAAACCAGCAGCTACAGCGATCTGCTGGCCTTGCTTCAGGGCCACAATGTTTCCTATTTCTTTAAGTTTCATTTATTTTATTTACATCTGCTTAAATAGCTTTTTATGATTTTGTGTTCCTTGTGTTATTTAAAACCTTTTGTTTCATTACAGATATATTCATAGTAGGTGGAATAAAGGTCCCACCTGTGGGTCTACCCCTGAGCTGCTTACTCTTGATTCTTAACTTGATTGGCCTGAGAAAGTTCTAGGAGATTAGTTAGGCCCACTTCTGGGTGCATCTCAGCGGTTCAGGGGTAGCCAGGGGACTCCACCTGAGCCATGGTCCCTTCCTTTCTGGGCTCTTCCTGTATCCTCTGAATTCTGGATGCTTCGAGGTGAGCAAATTTCCTCTGCCATGCCCATGCCCTTCTGTGATGATTTCTCTGCATTGGAGTCTGCTGACCGTGGACATAAACCTCTGAAACTGTGAGCCAAAATAATGTTCTCCTCCTTTAAGTTTCAGGAATTAGATGTTTCATCCCAGCAACAGAAAAACTGGCCAATGCCAGTCCCTACTCATGCACATTGGAGCCTGGAATACATAAAGTGTCATGGCAAAGGGGAATTTAGATTGCAGATAGAACTAAAGTAGCTGATCATCTGATTTTAAAACGGATTACAGTGGATTACAGGATGGGTGCATTATTATTTTCATTTAGATAGTCACTTTGCTGCTATATAACTTCTTCAAAAATATGAACTTTTAATTTAAGATAACTATAGATTCATAGCTGTTGTAAGAAACAAAAGAGCTCTGCTTCACTTTATTTACTTTCGCTCAATACCAACATCCTGCCAAACAGGGCAATATCAAAACCAGGGTACTGAGAATGACACAGCCCAGATGCAGGCCATTTCAACCCCACCAAGATCTCTCATGTGGTCCTTTTGTAGCCCCCTACTTTTTCTATTTCTATCCTCTCCTTAGCTTCTGGCAACCACCAATCTGTTCTCCATTTCTATGATTTTTCTCACTTGAAGAAAATTATAGAATTGGAATAATGCAGGAGGTAACCCTTTGAGGCTGGCTTTTTTCATTCAGCATAATTCTCTGGAGATTCACCCAGGTTATTGCCTGAACCAAGATTTCAAGCCTTTTAATTACTGTGTAGTGTGCCATGGCATGGGTGTAACATGCTTTGCTTAACCATTCTCTCTTTGAAGGACATGCAGGTTGTTCACTGTTTTAGACCATTATGAGAAAATAAACCTACTACAAACATTAACGTACAGGCTTTTGTGTGAACACTGGTCTTTCTTTCTCTGGGATAAATGCCCAGGAGTGCACTAGCTTGGCCATATGGTAATTTAGCCTCTTTAGTATTTTAAGATGTTGCCACACTACTCTCAAAAGTGGCTGCACTAGTTTACCTTCCTACCTACAATGTATGAGGGATATAATTTCTTAATATATTTTCCAACATTGGAGGTTGCTATTAATTTTTATTTTAGCCATTCTGATAAGTGTACAATTATATCTCATTATGGTTTTGATTCTCACTTCCCTAATATTAATAATGTTGAACATCTTACTTGTGCACTGCTGTCACTTGTGTGTTCTCATTTGTGAAAACTGTCATGTTTTTTGTCCACTTACTGTTGAACTTTTTATTATGCTCTAGACTCTAGACTCTAATCCTTTGTCAGGTATGTTCTGTGAATATTTTCTCCCAGGCCGTGCTTGTCTCTATCATTTTAAGTGAGTTTTCCATACAACATGGTTTTAGATTTGATGAAGTCTAATTTATTAATTTTTCTTTTTATGGATTGGATTTTTGGCATCAAGAATTCTTCTTTTAGCTCTAAATATTGAAGATTTTCTCCTATATTATCTTCTAAATGTTTTACAGTCTTATAATTTACATTTAAGTCAACAATCTACTTTGAGTTAATTTTTGCATAAAGGGTCAGATCAGTTTGAAATATTTCTTCCTTTTTTGCCTTCTTCTTCCTCTCCTCCTCTTCCTTCTTCTTCTCCTTCTATATTTTGTTCTCTTTTTATGGTCCGTGGATGTTTGATACCTTGAGCACTATTTATTGAAAAGGTAACCTTTTCCCTCCATTGAATTTCCTTTACCTCTTTGTCAAAAGTCAGTTGGCCATGTTTGTAGGGATCTATTTCTGTATTCTTTATTCTGTTCTATTGATTTATGTCTTTTCCTCTTTGTTTGAATACTGAAGTATATGTGCTGCTGAAGTGAGCACGAGTTTTAAAGACTGAAGAACTGGTGCAAATATTTTTTCAAACACCTGGAAGATTTCCTCCAGTGAAACTCTATGGGTCCAGAGAGTTGTATTTGGGGCATTTTGAATAAAAAATTCAGCTTCTTCAAAAATTATAGCAGTATTCAAATTATTTCATAATTGATGAGTTATAGTTGTGTATTTATTCATTTATTTTAATGTAAATAAAACCTAACAGAATAAAACCAATCAAAACAAAACAATGGAAGTGATACAGAACTTCAAAACAGGACAATAGGAAATCAACAATGGCTATCATAATATCTCTTGCTGTCTTCACAATACTATCCATTCCATCAGATATAGTAAAATCAAATAAAACAAAACAGAATAAAACCAATCAAAAATAAAAAACAAAACAAAACAGTGAGAACAGTACTGGATTTCAAAAACAAGACAGAAGGAAATCTCCCATATTTGCTATATTGCATACTGTTATCCTACTGATAGATGCTCAAACTACTCGCCTTTGGCCTGCAAATTCAGTCAAATAATACAAGCATTTAGTTATTTTTGTACCTTGTGATCAACTCAGCCTGTCCTCTGAACCAGCCAGTAGCTCATGGGGTGGGTGTGGGTGTGGATTGGGTGTGGCTTCTTGATTCTCAGCCTGTGCACTGGTCAGCTCACTTGAAGGGCCAACTGGCTTCTGTCTTCCTGGGCCCCACATGGTTTGTACTACAATTGTGTTTTTAGAGAATGAGTTCATTTCATATATACAAGTTGTCAAATATATGTGTTTATAGTTGTGCCCATAGAGCCATAGAGCTCTCCATCTCTATAACAAATACCTGAGATAATCAATTTATAAAGAGAAGGGGTTTATTTTGGCTCATATTTTTGGAGATTCCAGTCTATGACCAATTGGCTCATTGGGTCTGTGGTAAGTCAGCTCATCATATTGGCAATGTATGCAGAACAAAAGTGTTTATTGCATGGGCAGGAAGTCAAAGAGAAAGAGGAAGAGAATGGGATCCCACAATCCCCTTCAAGGCCACACCTCCAGTCACCTAAAAACCTCACATTAGGCCCCACCTCCTAAAGGCTACACCACCTCCCAGTGCTATCCAGCCCTAATACTTGGGCCTTTGGGGCACATTTATCCATAGCAAGAGTTGATAACATTATTCTCTTGTTAGTTTTTTGAGGTCTAAACCATCTATATCGAGTGTCCTTTATTTCACTCCTGATATTAGTAATTTGCATTTTCTCCTATTTTTTCCTTTGTCAGTCTTCTAGAAGTCTGTAATTTTATGGCTATTTTCAAAGAACCAGCACTTCAGTTCATTGATTTAAATTTTTTCTATTGTTAATTTCGCTGAGTTTTGTTCTTTACTATTTTCGTCTTTCTGCATGTTTTGGGTTTATTTTGATTTTATTTTTCTAGGATGTTGAGGTGAGAGCTTAGATTACTAATTTAAGACTTTCCTCTTTTTAATGTAACCATTTAATGCTACATAGTTTCCTCTTCGCATAGGTTTAATTATATTTCCCAAATTTTAGTATGCTGTATTTTCATTCAGTTAATTTTTTTATTTTTTTATTTTATTTTTTTTTAATTTTTTATTTTAAGACATTCTTTTTTTTGCCATTAGGAATTGAACCCAGGGCTTTTGCACTAAGCTACATCTTTAATCCTTTTTTTATTTTGAGATGATCTTGCTAAATTTCTAAAGTGACCAAGATGAGCTCACACATAAGCCTTCTGACACATGTTCCCAGAGATTATATGTGTGCACCACCATGCCTGGCTGGGACATTTCTCTTCGACATATGGGTTATGTGATGTATTGTTGAGTTTTCATGTACTTGGAAATTTTCCAATTATTATTGTTATTAATTTCTAGTTTAATTTCATTTTAGTCAGATAACATTCTAGTAAATTTGTTGAGATTTATTCTATGGTTCAGGATGTGGTCAGTCTTAGTATGTGTTCCATGAACACTTGAAATGAATATGTATTCTACTTTGTGGGGCAAGTGTTATATGAATATTGATTAGAGTCTACTAATTTATGATATTGTTGAATTCTACATACTTACTAGCTTTTTATTCCATTGTTCCACCAATTTTTGAGAGAGGGATATTGGAGTTTCTAACTATAAGTATGGAATTCTCTATTCCTCTTTTTGGTTTTATCAACTTTGGTTCTACATATTTTGGTCTTCTGTTGTTTGATGCATATGTTTAAGATAGCTGTATATTTTTTAAATGGATCTCTTTGCCTCTGGTAATTTTCTTTGCTCTGAAGTCCACTTTATCTGACATAAAAACTTCTGTTTTCTTTAGATTAGTATTTGTAAAGCATGGCTTTTTTATATTCTTACTTTTGGCATATCAGTATTGCCATATATAAAGAGAGTTTTTTAGATAATATATCATTGGGTCATATTTTTTTATCTACTCATCTAATCTGTCTTTTAAGTGGATTCTTTAAGCTGTTTACATTTAATGTAATTATTGATATATTAATGCTTAAGTTTTTTCTTTCTCTTTCTCTCACTTTTTTGTCTTTAATTTTTCCTGCCTTTCCCTAAGTTACTTGACTATCTTAAAGAGTTTTTTGCTTATCTAAAATACTTTTGAGCCAGTGCCAGTCACATCAGCTGAGCGAGAACCAAGAAGCCAAGCTGCACCTCCTGTGAGCCAGCGGCAATTGTGCAGGCTGGGAGAGAAGGAAAATCCCCACCCTACCCTCTGGTAAGCAACCAGCTGATTTGGAGGAACACAGGCTGAGATGATAGCAACTGAAGTAAAGAAATAACACTTGTATACTTTGACTGACTTTGCCGGTCTAAAACCAGTGGCCATCTATTTAGAGGATAAGAATATGCAATATAGTAACTATTGGGGATTTCCTACTCTCTTATTTTTGTAATCCAAAATCATTCTCATAGTTTTGTTTTGCTTTGTTTTATTGTTTTGTTTTATTTCCTTTAAAATAAAATGTTAAAAATTAAAATACTTTAAGCATATGTCTTTGTATAGCTTTGCTAATAGCTGCTATGAATATCACATTATATATACAGTCTTCTCAGGTCATCATTTTATCAATATAAATATAGAAACTTTACTGTTCTTTTGATTTATAGTTTTGTTTTGCTTTGTTTTGTGGTACTGGGGATCAAACTCATGACCACATTCTTGCAAGGCAGGTGCTTATGCTGCTGAGCTAAATCCCCAGCCCTTTTACTATTCTTTTGGTTCTTTACTCTTTGCTTATTACATAAGTATATTAAGTATTTTTTCTGCACATATCTAAAACCACATTAGATTGCATAATTTCTGCTTCAAACACACAAAAAAATTCAGGAAAACACAAAATAACAAACCAGGTGGGGCCCAGGAAGAGAGAAGCCAGATTGCCCCTCCTGTGAATTGGTGGAAGCCATGCTGGGTGGGGGAGGAGCACAGCAAGAAGCCAGTTCACCCTTCCTTTAAGCCACACAATTCATGTGGGGATCAGGAAGAGAGAAACCAGTTTTCCCTTCAAGTGAGCTGACCAGTGCACTGAGAATCAAGAAGCCACCCTTCCTCCACCCTCACTCCCGCCCCATAAGCAACTGGCTGGTTCAGAGGACAGGCTGAGTTGATCACAGGGTATGAAAACAACTAAATGTTTGTATTTTTTTGACTGACTTTGCAGGCCTAAGGCTGGTAGTCTAAGCATATATTAGGAG
>PVJX010012387.1:0-14667 GCA_004027295.1 Dolichotis patagonum
ACAGAGCCAAGAAAAAAATCATATTATCTCCATAGATGCAGAAAAAGTGTTTGCAAAGTATAACAATCATTCATGATTAAGCCCTATAGAAAACTGGAGTAGATGATCTTTACCTCAATCTGATAAAAGTCATCTATGATAAACCAACAGCCAACATTGTATTAAGTGGACAAAGACTGAAAGTTTCACTCCAAAATCAGGAACAAGGCAAGGATGTCCACTATCACCACTTCTCTTCAATATCATCCTGGAAAATTTAGCCAGAGCAATTAGGCAAGAGAAAGAAAAGGAAGAAAGTTAAGAAGGAAGAAGTTAAATTATGATTATTTACAGATGACATGGTACTCTACATGAACTCCACCAAAAGACTTCTAGATTTAATAAGCAAATTCCATAGTGTAGCTGGACACAAAATCAACACTCAAAAATCAATAGCCTTCCTGTACACAAATAACAGACTCACTGAAAGAGAAATCAGGGAAACAATGCCTTTCACAATAGCAACCAAAAAATATGAAATACCTAGGGCTCAGTCTAACAAAAAAGGTAAAAGACCTCTACAGAACTCTGAAAAAGAAGATTTAAGTGATAACAGAAAATGGAAAGATATCTTTTGTTTTTGGGTAGGAAGAACCATTCTTCCAAACTGTTATACAGATTTAATGAAATTCTGATAAAAATTCCAATAACATATCTCAAAGAATTAGAGACAATCCTAAAATTCATTTGGAACCAGAGATGTACTATAGCAAAGGCAATTCTGGGCAACAAAGGCAAAGCAGAGGATATCACAATCCCTGACTTTAAACTAAACTACAAAGCTACTTTGATAAAAATAGCATAGTACTGGGAAAAAACACAAAACAACAACAACAACGAAACACAGACTTAAGGATCAATGGAATAGATTAGAAGATGCAGAAACTACTCTAGACGTACTCAGCCACCTTATCTTTGATAAAGGTGCCAAACACCTTCACTGGAAGAAAGCCTCTTTAATAAATAGTGCTGGAAAAATGGGATTTCCACAAGTGACAGATTAAAGTTACACTCACATCTATCATCATGCACTAAACAAAAGTCAAAATGGATCAAAGATCTAAATATTAGAACAGAAACACTAAATCTTCTAGAAGATAGAATAAGTAGAACTCTTGAATACATAAGTGTAAGGCAAAGACTTTATAAACAATACCCTGATCACAGGAACTATTACAAAGAATCAGCAACTGGAATCTCATCTTATTAAAAAGGTTTTGCACAACAAAAGAAAGCTCCAGCAGAGTGAAGAGACAACTCAGAGTGTGGGAAAAAGTTTAGCCAATTGTTTTTCAAAAAACTAATGTCTAGAATTTATAAGGAACTAAAAAAAAGGAACTAAAAGAAACCCCAAACCACCCAAATTTATTTCAAAAAAATTTTTTAAATTTTTTTGGGAGAGGGTCTTACTATGTTCAGGCTGGTCCTGAACTCAGTGTGTAGCTCAGACTGGCCTTTAACTCCTGGCAATTCTCCTGCCTCAGTCCCTTGAGTGCTGGGTTTACAGGTGTGCGCCAGCAGATCCCCAAAATTTAAAGACCCAAATCCAAAAGCGGGCATCTGCAATGAATGCACACTTCTCAGAAGAAGTAGAAATGGCCAATAAATATGTGAAAAAAAGTTCATATTACTGGGCAGTTGAGAGATGCAAATTTTTAAAAATGCTGAATTCCACCTCACTCCAGAAGGAATGGCTATTACCAACCAATAACAAATACTGGTAGAATTGGGAAAAAGGAACCTTCTCCCACTGTTGACAGGAATGTAAACTGGTGCAACCACTGTGGAAATCAGTGTCAGATTTCTCAAAAACCTAAAGCTAGAGATTCCATTTGACTCAGGTATTCCTCCTCTTGGTATCTTCCTGAAACAATTAAAAGCATTATACCTCAGTGATATATGCACAACTGTGTTTATAGCAGCACAGTTTGTAATAACTAAATCTTGGAAGCAGCTCAAGTACCTATCAACAAATGAGTGGATAAGGAAGGTGTGGGGCTTTTTTATACAATCGAGTACTATTCAGCCATAAAGGAAGATAATTTGGGACATTTCTAGGTAACTGGATGCACCTTGAGACCATATTATTTTTTGGGGGGGGTACCAGGAATTGAACTCACGACCTCATGCTTGGCAGGCAGGCTGCTGAGCTAATCCCCAGCCCCAAAGACTATACGCTTAAGTGAAATAAATCAGACACATATGTGTAAGTACTGCATTTTTTTGTGTGTAAGAAACCAGAAGTGTAAATAAGTACCAAACTGTATAATAGATATTGTGAAAAAGGAAGAAAATGTTCAAATGGAAAAGAGAAGTAGGGAGAAGGGAAGGGAAAAGAAAGGAAGAGAAAAGGAAAAAAAGATAAAATAAGGATAAATGGAAACAAACCTTTTGTAAATAAGGAGGAGAAGAAATATTGAAGGGATGGTAGGGGAATGGAGATAAAAGAATCAAGATATATCATATACAGTACAAATTACCTATGATGAATATGATCATTATGCATACCTAAAACATACCAATAAATTTAACTAATTAAAAGAAGATTCCAGAAATTCAACACAATGATGGCATTTTAAAGGCTGTTAGAGAAAAGAAACAAATCACCTATAAAGGAAAGCCTGAGAGAATCACAGCAGAATTCTCAACACAAACCTTCAAGTCAAGGAAAGCTTGGAGAAAAGTATTTCAAGCCCTAGAAGAAAACAACCTCCAGCCAAAGTGATGGACTCCACAAAACTCTCTTTCAAAATGAATGAAGAAATAAGAAACTTCCATGACAAAGAAAAGAAGAATAGCTTCAAACCAATAGTGCAAAGTGCCACCAAGAAAGTAAAAAATAATGAAAGCAGTCAAAAGGAAGGAAATAAGAAAATTGAACAAGAGAAACATAATACAGAAAATCAATGAAACAAAAAAATTTAGCCCTTTGAAAAGCAACAAAATTAGTAAACATTTAGAGAAACTGACAAAGATGAAAGAGAGAAGGCATTAATCATCAATACTGAGAATGAAAGACAGTGCACCTCCCTAGACTGTTGGGCACCGAAGGGGATAAGCGGATACTATGGACAACTCTATGCCCTAATGTGATAGCCTAGATGAAATAGATCACTTTCTCAGAACCCACGAACAGTAAAACTCAACTAATGCAAACGGACATACTGAACCATCATTAAGGAAGTTGAAAGTATAGTTTAAAAGCTCAAGAGAAACAAACCTCTAAGGTCAAGTCTTCAGGAGAAATGTTCCAAGTGCTCATGGGACTAGAATCATTTTATGTGATATCTTCCAGAAAACAAAAAAGGGACCATTCTTCAACTCATTCTATGAAGCCAGTGGTGTCCTGACACCAAAACTAGACAAAGACTCTGCAAAAAGAAGAGAAAGAAAGAGAAGAGAGAGAGAGAGAGAGAGAGAGACAGAGAGAGACAGAGAGAGAGAGACAGAGAGAGAGACAGAGACAGAGAGAGAGAGAGAGACAATTAGTATCTCTCATGAACTTTAAAATTCTCAAGTCTAGGCAGAGTGGACATGATTCTAATCCCAGTTATGGTTGAGAGTCTGAGGCAATAAGATTGCAGGTTTGAGGCCACACTGGGCAATTTAGTAAGGCCCTGTCTCAAGTTAAAAAATAAAAAGTCCCAGAGATGTAGCTCAGTAGTAGAATGCTTGCTCACTCAAGGCCTTGTATTGAATCTCCAAAACTATGTGCATGCACACACACACACACACACACACACGCACATGCACACACACATGCACATGCACACAAATAGCAAATTGATCCAGCAAGGTGCAAAAAGAATTATATACCATAACCAAGTAGGATTTATTCCAGGTACATAAGGGTGGCTCGCTATTAAAAAAAAAAACAATGTAATCCACTGTGACAACAAGCTAAAGAAAATTTATAGGACAAGGGAAAAATACTTGGCAATATTCAGCATGCTATGTGTTTTTCTCATGATACAATTCAGCAAACTAGAAATAAAAGGGAACTGCCTTAATCTAATAAAACAACATCCTCCAAACTATAGATAATATGATACTCAGTGGTGAAAGATGCAGTGTTTTCTGGTCTGGGAATAAGGCAAGATGTTCACCCTCTTAAGTAAGTACTTTTATTTTACAGAGTATTAGAATTTCTAGGCATCCCAATAAGGCTGAAACAAGAAATAAGAAATATATTGACTAGAAGAAATAAAATTGTTCCTGTTTTTAGACAATATGATTGCCTGCATAAAAATATCATGGAACCTATTAAAAATTCTGAGATCTACTATGTTCAGTAAATTTTCATAATAGAATACAAACATACAAAAAGAAAATGAATTTCCATATATTAACAATGAAAATATATAATCTGAAATTGAAAGCAAAATACCATTTATAATGGCATCAAAGTAAAATAAAATACTTGGGTATAAGTTTAACAAACTATATTCATGAGCTGTATGCTAAAAATTTCAAAGTACTGGTAAAATAAATCTAGTAAAACCTAAATAAAAAGAAAAACATATAGCATGCTTGGTTTAGAAAACTCAACACTGTCATCCAAGGAAACAATCACAAAAACAACAGACTCATAAAATAGGCTACATTAAAATTAAAGAGTTTTTTCATTACTAAGAATGTGAAAAGTTATAAATGAGAAAATATTTATGAAACAAGTAGTATCAAACAGTTGTATCCAGAACATACATACAAAGAATTCACATAGACTGGCCCTGAAGCAAGGCCAGCAGATCGCTGTAGCTGCTGGTTTCAAACAGGAGCCTAAAGAGAATTCTTTCTGTGGTCTGATGGCCATTTCAGAACTTTGGAAATGGAATGGTCAATTTATCAGAAAGAAATAGCAGGTGAGTATGGTGGACTTTGGGGGCCTGCAGAGGAGAGACCCTGGCACCTCGGGACCTGCACTGTGCAGTTGACTTGGGGTTCTGGGAGAACGAGGAGCTCCTTCCCTCTCTGGGGGATGGCTGAGAGTGTGGCAGACTTTCGGCAGCCTGAAAGAGAGGGACCCTGGCGCATCAGGACCTGCACCGTGCGGTTGACTCGGGGTGCTGGGAGAACAAGGAACTCCTCCTCTCTCTGGGGGGCAGCTGTGATCCTGCCTGCGTGTGGGCTGAGAAGCAGACATCTCATGTCCCCCATCCCGTGTCCCCCCTCCCCCTTCCCCCTGCTTAGCAAGTGGGAGTCAGTGAACCACACATCTTGTGAAAAGATTGGCTATGTTATTTAGTATGAGCTCTCCATATGCAAAGATAAGGACAACCATTTGGAAGAAAACAAGAGACAATATGACAGATAGTGAAGATCTCTGGTTGTCTAGCTTTGAAATTTGTGCTTTCTTATGTCCCGTTCTGTTCTGTTTTGTTGTGTTTAATTTTACTCCCTTTTAAAATAAAATAAAAAAAATTAAAAAAAAAGAATTCACATAGATCAATCAGAAAAAGACAACGCAGTAGAAAAATGGGCAAGAGACTGGAATAACTACATTATTAAAATCACAAATCACAAAAAAGATGCTCTAATGATCCAAGAATATGAAAATATGTTCAACTTCATTGTTAAGGAGGAAGGTGCAAATTAAATCACTGGACTTCTGGAATATATTTGTGCAGCTGTGAAGCAACCGTAAGGGTCACATATTGATTGTGGGATTTTAAATTGGTACATTAGCCTTGAAGCATGAGAGGCAGCAACCAAAGCTGAACCTAATAACCTGGCAAATCTATAACTAGGAACTTCACATAGTATCTCAAAAGAAATTGCACACATGCTCGCCAGGAACAGAATGTGTTAGCCCAAAATGGAAGCAATCTGAATGTCCGTCAACAGTAGGAGGCGTCAGTGTGGACAGGTAAGTATGTAGTTTTTTTAACGCAACTGAACAGGAATGAAAATGAACTATAGTTACACACACAGGGTGCCACTGAGAGAAAGAAACGGATCACCAAACGACACAGACATACAGTTTCATATACACGGAATTCAAAACCCAGCAAAATAATCTGGGATTAGAAGCCAAAAAATAGCTACCTATGGGAAATAGAGCATGAATAGTGACCAGGACAGAGTGTGAAGAAGGCTCCCGGAAAGCTAGAATATTCTCTTCAAAGACTTGACGTGGGTGAAGGTTACAGGGTGTGTTCATTATGATATGATTTAATGAGCTGTATATATTTATGGTTTGTGTATTCACTAATATGTATTTTGTTTCAATAAAATATTTTAAAAATAGTTGCATGAATCATATCCAAATGGTTGATGGTGGCGGAGAATCAGGAATGGAAAAGGGATTTAAAAAAGATAAATAATTATGTACGTTGGTGGGTAGAGACAGGCAGCTAGATAAGAGGATGAAATGGGGCCTGTGCTACCTAAGGCTGTAGAATTTTGTGTTCTTAGGTACAGGAAGACATTTAAATTTTAATTTCACTAAATTAAAAGTTCAATTTTTCCATCATGTTGCTCATATTTCAAATGCTCAGTAGCTACATGAGCTCAATAGTACAATTGCCTACCACACTGGACAGTGTAAAATTTAAAAACTGTTCTGTGGCATAACATGGGTGGACATGGATGAGATCGCCAGGGAAACAAAAGGTAATTGAAGCTGGGCATGGTGGTGCACACATGTAATTCCAGCATTGTGGGAGGCTGGGGCAGGAAGATTCCAAGTTCAAGCCTAGCCTGGGCCGCTTAGGGACTTAGTGAGGCCCTATCTCATAAAAGGAAAAAAGGCTGGGGGTATAGCTCTGTGGGAAGCTTCTGGATTTCTCTGGTACTGAGGTGATGGTGGTGGAGAGTCAAGAAGTTAGAGAAAGAGAATCTGAGAACCATCAGCATTTAAGGCATAATTGAAGGAAACAGGCCAAAGTAACATAAGAACCAAGATTTTAGATAATTTCAAATTGTAAGAGCATAAATATACATATGTATAGGTTAAGAATGTAGTTTTTTAGTAAAACTGAACAGCAATGAAAATGAAGTGTCAAGTGTTACCAAGAAGGAGCTAGAAGCACATGGTAAACAATAGGCTATTAGAAAGTTTACCACAACTATTTCTATGAATATGGAATTCAGATCACAGGAGGAATGAAGTTAGAAACCACCAGCAAATCTGAATTTCACCGGAGTTGCTGCTAATCTGGTATGGAAAGCCCAGAGGGGGCCAGAGGGTCCTAGAGGTCTGGAATATTGTGACTAGTGCAGATCTGACCCTGCTCTTCATACTCTGGAAAAATCTGGAAGGCTCAAACACACAAACACCCTTGTTTGAGTTCAGGCAAAGCTGCCAGTGGTGAGATGAATGTGGTTTTTGTGACTATAAGGAAATGTCACAGAAGTTATTTTGCAGGTCACCAGTGGGATTCCTGAGAATATGTTCTACGGGGTAGGGCACATGGGTGTGTTCTCTCTCACTCTCTCTCCCTCCCTCCCACCCACACCCACCTTGGGCACTGAATGGAGTGAAAGAACAAGTCTTAGGGGATTTTCAAACCCAGTGAGAAATGGTGAGATTTCCTGCCACCATCCTGTTTCTGTAGAGAGCAAAGATGGATGGATTTTGAAGGTGACGGTCTCTCAAGCAGGGGAGACCTCAAGGGTTAAGGGACTGAAGACCAGCATCACCACTGTACTCACCATATTTCTTTACCCCCTTTCCTTTATTTCTCTGACTGTCTCAGACTGCATGAAGGGTATCTGCAGAGAAGATTTTGACATCTTGATTTGCAATCACCGTTTCCATCTCCGGAGTCCCTATTGCCCCTCCTCTCAGTCCCCTTCTCCCCCTATGGACCCAGTGGTCCCTTCTCCCAAACCTTCGGGCCCTTCAAACACCCATGCACCTTTCTCCCAAAACTCCCGTTCCCCAGGGGTCTCCCACCCCTGCTTATTTCTTGCTATATCTTTCATTCAGCCTTTTGTTTACTTACTTCACTCCTCATTGACTTTAGGCCTCAATTAATGCCAAGTCTTTATCTTTTCGTCTGGGAACTGGCCCTGGTGGGTGTGGGGCTGGCCAGGGTCCCAGAGAGAAAGAAAGCTCCCACCCACCATGGCCGCCCTGAAGTCCAGGCCTCAGTGATAACAGAGGAGGATCCCTGGGAGCAGCAGCTGTTGGGTTGTTGACTGAAAGGACACCCAGGCCTGGCAGCTGCTGCTTCAGGTGGAGACTCCTCAGCAAACAATGATCCTGAGCAGGGAGGAGCAGAGAAGACTACGCATCAGGCCAGACCCTGGGGACATGCCAACTCCATCCTAGAAAGCCCACGCTGACCTTCAGCTAGTTCTTCTGCTTCGTGTGCCACTGGAACTCCCATGTCTCATCTGAGGCCAATGCTAGGGTGCTGTGAAGGCACAGAATCATCAATACCTATTCACCCAGTCTTTTCAAGTGGGAGAGGAGAAAGCCCCATAAAAACCAAATGCAAAACCAAATAATTCTCCAGAAAGCAAAGCAAAACCTATATGGCATGGTGGAACCAGGAAACAGAGGCCTGTGGCCTTCTTCACTTTCAGTCTAAGCCTCAGTTCCCACCATAACCCCAGTCTTGGACCACAGAGGTGTTAGAGAAGCCTCTGCAGGGTCCCTAAGCCTAGTGATGCTGGTTTCAATGTTCCCATTTCCCAGGTAAGGAACCTGGAGGCCATATTGGGCTGGAAGTGGAGGTTTCACATTCCACACTACAGGCCTGGGTCAGGGCCCTGAACACCTGCCTCACCAGTGACTAGAAACAGGATGTGGGTAGTTGGGGACCAGAGGTCAGCCCATGGGGCCCGGGTGGAGCCAGGACCCGGATATAGGCTCTTGCTGTTGATCCTGGCAGGGGTCAAAGGAAGGAATTTGGCCAGCAATCCAGCAAACATGACTAAACCCACATCTCACCTCATTCCCCATTCTCCCCTCCCCCAGGGTCCAGGCTCTTGGTATGCTGCTGCCCAGCTGTTTCCCTCAGGACACCACTCTTGCAGGACAGATTTTTCCTGTACACTCACAGGACATAGCCACCAGCTGTTCTCAGAAGGGAGGTTTAGATATATCATCCACCCTTTCGAGGACTTTAGGGCTTCCTTTTCCACCTGGCCTGCGGGCAGCAGCCTGCTCCAGGAAGTTGGCATACTCTGCCTGACAGGTGGCCCAGGGTGTGGCCTGAAGGACCAAGAAGCTCCGCTATATAGCCCAGCCCTCAAGCTGGCCCTACAGCTCCAGGGACCTGCAGGTGAGAAGGTCTGGGGACCCCTGTGGGAATGGAATGGCAAACCTTCTTCTCTAGTCCCTGGCTCCAGACTGCCTTATTCTGCCCTACTCTGGGACTCTCTTCTGGGCATCCACTTCCCTTGATCCTGTTCATGATGCCTCACTCCGTCACCCACTGGACAGCCAGTCTTCCCTACACACATGCGCACACACCCTCGATCTAGTCTTTCTTGCCTCTCTGCCATCTCAGCCTCTCCGCAGCCTACATGGCCTTTGTCCTGAGATCTGCCTCCTGTGACCCATTTCTCTCCCTCTAGCAGGCATGGGTTCCTTGTGGAGCTGGTGGACACTGTGGGCTGGAACAATCCTCCTGTGGGGTAAGTCAGACCAATCCCCGATCCATTGCCTTGTTCCAATTTGAGAGACTCTCTGAGTCAGCACCCTCTGCCTGTGTCCCCTCCACAGACCCACATCCCAGTGTTCCTCAGGCTAGGTGGAGATGAGAGAGAAGCCTGTAGATTTTGCAGAGAAATATGGTAGCATTCACCCATTCTCTCTCAATCTCTGTCTCTGGTTTCTGTCTCTCTCCTGGAGGGAGACAGGTTAAACACACACACACACACACACACATACACACACACACCCCTTTTCCCTTGAATCCAAGTGCACAAGAACTACCACTTTCTTGCTTTTTTGCAATTCAGCTAAGGTTTGGACTCTGAGACTCATTCTGAGGTGATGAGAAATTTCATGAAGATATTCCTGGAGGAAGGCTTTGTCCCCAGTTTGCCTAGGGTTATGGACTAGCATATTAGGTAAAGCCAAAGTACCAGGGGATGGGGTGATCCCAGATCAACATCCATTTAGGCAGCTTTAGAAATGTGTGCTGCCCCAGATCCCCTGGCCCCATAGGACAGCAGGATATTCTTTAAGATTCCTTCATTTTGCAGGAAGTCACCCATGAATCCCACACACTTCTGAAGACTTCATAGACCTATGTGTCTGCCTGTCTGCCTGCCTGTCTCTCTCTAGTTGGGGGGAGAAGCCCAGCTCCCCTCTATTTCTAGGACACATGTTGTCCATATGCCCACCATCCTCATTTTCCCTTTATCCCCTTTGCACAAACTCTCAATTCCTACTTAGACAGAAATCATGCACTGGTAGCTATGTCCAGTCAGTTTGTGCCTCCAGGGTGCTTAAAACAATTTTGGGTTGAATATTTCAAGAAAATTCAGATGGAAAGTTGTAGCATTTTAATTTAATTTAATTTAATTTAATTTAATTAATTTAATTGTTTTTTATAGTGGCTATTGAACTCAGGGCCTTTGTACTGAGAAACACCTTCCACTCTTAAAAACCCTTGAATTTTGAGACAGAGTGAGTCCTGGAATAACAGATGTGCCCCACTACACTGGCTCAGAGGTAGCATTTTGGTATTTTCCTAATACCAACCAGCTAAAGAGAAACAACGACCCTCTTCAGGTGGTGTGTGCACGTTTCAGTCTCCAGGTCACCACCCAGAGTGTTTCTCACCTTTATATAACTAGCTTGGCCCTGGTAGTATCTGAGTTTGAGAGCCTGCCCACAGGGAGTAGGCTTTTGGGAAACAGAAGCCAGAAAGGCTTGTCTGTGAACACTGCTGAATAAGAAGAAAGGAAAGGGGGAAGGAGAAATGCAGTTATCGCACTGTATTTCTAGGCCCAGGGCAAGGGGTTGGTTCTCTGAGGGGAGGATTGCATAAGTGGACCCACAACTGTGTTTTCTTAAGGGCTAACCCAGGAGGCCCAAGTGGACCCCAGGAACTCTGGGGGGGAGGAATTCCTCACGGCTTTCCTGCAGAATTACCAGCCTGGGTACAGCACTCCCCGCCTCTACCTCTTCATCTCCAGCCTGTCAGACAACCCTGCTTTGGTCTCCATCCTCAGCCAGGCAGATGGCACCTCGAAGACAGTGACAGTGAGGCCCAGGGAGACGGTCACAGTCACCATCAGTGCCAAGGCTGAGATGACCGGCAGCAGTACCTTCAAGAGTGCGGTGGTGGTCCACTCTGACCGCACCATTGCTGTGCAGGCATTAAATGCTAAGCCCAACACAGCGGAACTGACCGTGCTATGGCCCGTCCGTTCTCTGGGCACTGAGTACTTTGTGCTCACACCCCCCGGCACCTCAGTGGGAAACGTCAAGGAGTTTGCTGTGGTGGCTGGTGCAGCAGGGGCCTCGGTCAGTATCAACCTGAAGGGGTCAGTGAAATTCAAGGGCAATTTCTACCCGGCTGGCAATGTCCTAACTGTGACTCTGCAGCCCTATGAGGTGGCCCAGCTACAGAGCACAGCCGATCTCTCAGGGTCAAAGGTCACAGCCAGTCACCCTGTGGCTGTCTTCTCTGGCCACAGCTGTGCCCAGAAGCACACAACCTGCGACCACGTGTTGGAGCAGCTGCTACCCACGTCTGCCTGGGGAACCCAGTACGTGGTCCCCGCTCTGGCCTCCCAGTCCCGCTTTGATGTGGCCTATGTTGTAGCCAGCCAGACCACGAAGCTGACCTACAATCATGGGGGTACCACCGGCTCCCGTGGGCTTCAGATGGGTGACGTGATTGAGTTTGAGGTTCGGCCAACCCGACCACTCTACCTACGTGCAGACGTGGGGATCCAGGTGCTGCTGTTTGGCACAGGTTCCATAAAGAATAATGTGATCTATGACCCTTACCTGGTCCTGATCCCAGATGTGACAGCCTATTGCTCTGCCTATGTGCTCAAGACTGTGCCAGGCTTTGTGGGGGTGGCCGTGATGGTAGCCCAGACAAAGGCTGTCGACGGGCTGACCATGGATGGGCACAGACTGAGGGCCAAACGTGCCTGGGCGCCTGTGCCGGGCAGTGAGTTCTCATATGCTGAAGTGGACCTCGTCACTGGTGACACCATCCACATGGCTGAGGCTTCTACCAACTTTGGGCTGCTCATCTTCGGGCTGGCCCAGGCTGTGGGCTACGGGACAGCACCTGCCTGCAGCCGGAGTGAGTGAGATCTCTGACCCTGTCCACTTGGAGACCCTTTTCCTCCCTACCTATTTCTCTGTCCACCTCTCACCTTCCTGCTCCCTGATATTCTTCCTTAAACCTTTCCAGCCCCTCTCCTTCAGCCAGGAACAGGTCTAACTATTTAGCTACCAGAGTGACTGTGGGCATGACCAGTCATATGAGATGCCCGCCAGGAAGACCCCACCATGCTGGCATCAGCTCTTGTCGGTTGGTTTGTGGGACACTGCAGTAGGGGGGAGCCTTTGGGGACATCCAGGGTGCCACGATGGAGGGATCTTTGGCGAGGGATCAGATTGACAGCTTCTTAGCAACCAGTTTGGAAATATTTTGCTATTTTAGCAACTAAGACAGCTATACCTGTTGCTACCTGCTACTCTCCACTTCTCATCTATGCAGGAAGCTTAATACCCAAACTCAGATCTAAAAGTACAATGGTGACCACCATTTGAGGTATCTCTCAGCCAACCAGGGATTCTTCTAGGGTCTTTGGTTTTGAAGAGCCTTGCAGGACCCAGCCTGGGTGTAGTCTCCAGGCTCAGTGGTAAGGGTGACATGTGACTACTCAAATGCTATAGCACAGTGGTTTAAACCCTAGCTCTGCTTTGGTGACCTGGCTATGTGACTTCAGCTGTCGTGAGCATGGAACCAGTTAACAAGTGTGAATCACTTAAGGTGGTGAGAGGCACCACAGGGCTAAGTTACCTCCTAGTATTAGGGGAAGTCAGAAGGCAAGACTTCAAGGACTGGGGCGCTGACAAGGAAGGACTCTTTCTTCCTAGGTGGACCCCTGTGTTAACAGGACCTGAGATGCTGGGGTTCCCTGTCCCAGAAACAGTGCCCTCCCAGAGGGCACGGAAGCCACCAGACTTCAAGGGACTATTTAGGCCTTGACTAATAGAATGGGGAGTAATGGGTAATTGATTAAAACAGGTAACTAGGATTCAGTTCCAACTCTTACTTATGTCTTAATTTACTGAAACCTGATAGCAATACCGCTCAGCTCCCTAGGAACTAAGAATTGCTAACATCTTCATGCTATAAATGAGGAGCTTGAGGCAAACAACATTTAAAATAACCTGTCCAGTGTCACAGAGCTAGTTGCTTGGGCCAGGATTCCTGATTAGGTAGCCTGTTCCACAAGTTGCTTCTGTTTTGCTCAAAAGTCTATTTTTCATTTTTCAGTCCTTAAAAAGAAAAAATCCCCTAAGCTGGGTGTGGTCCATGGCAGCTCCTGGCCCTCTAGGAGACTAAAACAGTGGAATCAAAAGTTTGAACCTACCCTGGGGCAACTTAGTGAGACTTTGTTTCAAGTTTTAAACAAATAAACAAAGCTGGGACTCTAGGTCAGTGCAAAGACCCTGGGGTCTCTGCTACTGAAAAAAGAAAAATCCCCTGAACTGGACATGGGCATGCATGCCTGTCACCCCAGCTACTCAGGAAGTTCAGGTCGGAGCAGTGCAAGTTTCAGGGCCCTCTGGGTAATTTAGAGAGATCCTGTTTCAAAATAAAAATACAACAATAAAGACAGAAGCCAGAGGTATATAGCTCAGCAGCATACGGGCCTGCCTGGCAAGCATGAGGTCGTGAGTTCGACCCCTGGTGCCCCCAAAATAAAATAAAATAAAATAAAATAAAATAAAAATAATAAAGGCAGAGATGTAACTCAGTGCTCCCGGAAGGTAAGGAAGGAAAAAGGAAGAGAAAACACGAAGTCAAATTTCAGTAACTGGTTCTGCTCCTCCTTCACTCCTTTGGCTTTTTGGGGCTGAGCTGTGATAGGCCGGGGGATCAGAAAAAGCGTGGGTTTCAGGGAGTCCTGAACAGCTGTCTGCTTGGGACATGCAGATTCAGTCTCCCGTCTGCAGTGAGCAGGCCTGAGGGCAGTCCGCACCCTCCCTGCTGAGCGGGAGCGCCCCAGGCCTGCGTCCCGGGCCATTTCTAACGCTCTGTTCCGTGCACAGCCACGCTGCGCACCGCGGAGCCCTCCTGCCAAGGCGTGCAGTGCGCGGCCGGGCAGCGCTGCCAGGTGGCGGACAACAAGGCCAGGTGCGTGGCGCAGTCCACGGCTGTCTGTCGCGCCCAAGGCGACCCCCATTACACCACCTTCGATGGCCGTCGCTACGACATGATGGGCACCTGCACCTACACGATCGCCGAGCTGTGCGGGACGGACGAGACCCTGCCGGCCTTCAGCGTGGAGGCCAAGAACGAGCACCGGAGCAGCCGCCTCGTCTCCTACGTGGGCCTGGTGACCGTGCGCGCCTACGGCCACGCGGTGACGCTGGCCCGTGGGGAGGTTGGCTTCGCGCGGGTGAGTGTGCGCCTTGGCCGGGTGCGGAGAAGCGGCCACGGGCCGGCAGCTGGAGGGAGGGGGTTG